>SEYY01002314.1:50000-52500 GCA_009176605.1 Armadillidium nasatum | reverse complement strand
ATATATATATATATATATATATATATATATATATATATATATAAAGTTAAAATGTGACCAAAAAGTTCCATTGCTAATTAAAAAGTAAATAAAAAAATTTGTACAATTTTTGATAATCCGAACAAAAATGGGAGGAGTTCCATACAAAAATGGGAGGAGTTCCATACAAAAATATGGCTAATATAAGGCTACTCTAATCTGTATTACTTAAATATTCGTACATTTCGTATGGAGTGACTTAGAGAGAAGTATATACTGAATATATATATATATATATATATATATATATATATATATATATATATATATATATATATATATATATATATATATATATATATATATATATATATATATATATATATATATATATATATATATATATATATATATATATATATATATGACAGAGAGAGAGAGAGAGAGAGAGAGAGAGAGAGAGAGAGAGAGAGAGAGAGAGAGAGAGTTCATTAAAATGTTTTAAGTAATATTAGTTTCAATAAATCATTCAAATTTATTGTAACCGTCTGCTATTTTATGAGAAGCTCAGAAAGTCAAAAAAATTATTCTTTTTTTTATATATTTTTCGCTCATTCGATCGACTGTAATAATCCCTGAAAATAGAGCCTCGTTTTGAGATTTATGATGAAAAATAATATTTGCTTTTTTTCTGTTCCTTTATTTATTTTTTTAATTTATATTTACTTTACTTTCACCGATATATATATATATATATATATATATATATATATATATATATATATATATATATATATATATATATATATATATATATATATATATATATATATATATATATATATATATATATATATATATATATATATATACTGCAAAAATTGTCCTAACGAATCGTTGGGACAAGTGGCAAAAATGTCATAGTAAAATTTTCAATAGAGAAAAGACATATTAAGCATAGAAAGTCGCTTCACCGATTTATTTTCTAACAGGAAAATAACTGAAAATATTTGTTGTGACTCTTTTTCAACTTGTCCCAACGATTCGTTAGGACAATTTTTTGCAGTGTATATATATTTAATATATTCAGAATTTATCATTTTGAATGATTTCAAAGTCCACTTGTACCAGTGGTTTTCTTCTAGTTCATAAGATGAGGTAGGTGAGCCCCACTACCCTACCAATTTTACTACCAATCAGAATAACGTAAAGAATTGGTGCAATTCCCAACCCTGATCCATCGATCGCTAAAAGACCTTTTGATTAGATAAAGTTGCATCACACTATCTTTAAAACGTAATTTTCATCTTATACTATCAAACTCTTCCATATCTGGATTCTTCCAATCATCTTTATGTATCTGTTTATCTTGTTCTATTATCTTCAAATGTCTTCCTCAGAAATGTCCTTATATCTTCAGTGAGGAGACGTTTTCGGAACTTCTGTACTGAAGATTGGTGAGACTCCATAGATTTCCAATTTAAAGACTATTGTTAATTCTCCGCAGAAGTCTATCGGAATGAGCAGATCGCAAAACCCAGGTTATTCCTCCTTGCATAGAGATGCATATTTCATATTCTTTGATTTCAACTAAAATTGGTTGAATGTTGCTTGATTTCGTGGAACATGGACGCTCTCTTAAAACTCTTGAAACTTTTGCTACTTATATTTCTTCGCTAAATAATGCAAAATCTTTTCTCTGTGACACTAAAAATCTTTCTAATTCCTTTTCCTCAAGCTCTTTTTGGCATTTTGCAAAAATAAAAAAATAAAATGAATAAAATAAAATAAAATAAAACTTTGGTTCTTATTCTTCCCTCCTCTAGTACCTTCCTCTGTAGCTGAACCCTTGCCTCCAATTCTACACTTGACGATCACAGTGCTATCCCTTCATCCAAACTCATTCAGAGACATTTACTCATAACATTGTAATTTTATTTCAATTCCCCAATTATATTTTATACTTTTCATCAATAACCTTCACCCTGTCGCCTCATTACCTATCTTCTTTCACCCTGTGACCTCATGGTCTATCTACTTTCACCCTGTCACCTCATTACCTATCTTCTTTCACCCTGTCATCTCATAGTCTATCTTCTTTCACCCTGTCACCTCATAGTCTATCTTCTTTCACCCTGTCACCTCATTACCTATCTTCTTTCACCCTGTCACCTCATAGTCTATCTTCTTTCACCCTGTCACCTCATAATCTATCTTCTTTCACTCTGTCACCTCATTATCTATCTTCTTTCACCCTGTCACCTCATAGTCTATCTTCTTTCACCTTGTCACCTCATTACCTATCTTCTTTTTATTACTCTTTTTACTTCAAAACACCCCCACTCAACTTCAAAAAATAGCTGCTAAGTAGACGAACTTGGAGTAATGATTTTTCTCAAATTTCTTATTAGGGAGAGAAATCATCATAGTTTTCAATGCCTCAAAAAATCAGTTCTTTCTGTTATCCACTAAGCAGTCTATTAGACAAAATCTTTTAAACACACACACACACACACACACA
>SEYY01002314.1:30000-32500 GCA_009176605.1 Armadillidium nasatum | reverse complement strand
TCGTTTTAGAAATGATGGGCATGAGAGGTAGGGGGAGACCGAAAGAAGGTTGGAAGAGCATGGTCAAGGAGTTATTGAGGGACAGAGGGTTGAGCTGGGAGAATGGTGAGCTGTTGACGGAGGATAGAAGTGAGTGGAAAAAGAGTGGCAAGTTTATGAGAATTAGGAATGATTGTAGCTTACAGTAGACACCACCCCACAATTGTGGGAATAGTTTATATATATATATATATATATATATATATATATATATATATATATATATATATATATATATATATATATATATATATATATATATATATATATATATATATATATATATATATATATATATATATATATATATATATATATATATATATATATATATATATATATATATATATATATATATATATATATATATATATATATATATATATATATATATATATATATATATATATATATATATATATATATATATATATATATATATATATATATATATATATATATATATATATATATATATATATATATATATATATATATATATATATATATATATATATATATATATATATATATATATTAGCAGCATCACTATTAAATATTATAAAATGGAGAAAATGCTTTTGAAAACATTTTTATTTTTGTTAAAAGGATTCTCCAAAGGAAACTTAATACCCTTATCTCTCGCTCTCTCTCTCTCGTACTCTCTCTCTCTTACTCTCACTCTCTCTCTCTCTCCCTCTTTCTCTTTCACTCTCTCTCTCTCTCTGTTTCTCACTCTCACTCCCTCTTTCTCTTTCACTCTCTCTTTGTCTCTTTCTCTCTCTCTGTCTCTCTCTTTCACTCTCTATCTATTTCTTTCTCTTTCATTCTCTCTCTATATCTCTTTCTTCCTTTTTCTCTTTCACTCTCTATCTCTTTTTTCACTCTTTTATTCTCATTCTCTCTTTCTCTCTCACTCTCGTTGTCTTTTTATCTTTCTCACTCATACTCCTTCTTTCTTTTTTACTCTCTATCTATCTCTTTACTTCTCCTTTTCTCTCACTCTCTTTCTCTCTCACTCTCACTTTCTCTTGCTCGTTTACACTTTTAACTCGCTCTCATTCTCTCTCTCTATTTTTCATTCCTTTGCTCTTTTTCTCCCTCTCACTCTTCTCAGTCTCTCTCTAACACTCTTTTACTCTCACTATTTCTCTTTTTCATATTCTCTTTATTTATCTCCTCTCTCTTTTTACTTAGCTTTCTTTCTTTTTCTTCTTCATTTTAACTTCTCCTACTCTATCTCACATCCTCTCACTATCTTATTTATTTTGTTTTCTCTCTATCTTTAATTTTTTCTTCCTCTCTCTAATTTTCCATTTTCTCTCGTTCTCTATCTCTCTCTTTCTATCTCTTTTCCTACTTCTCTCATTCTCTATCTCTCTCTTTCTATCTCTTTTCTTACTTCTCTCCTTCCAACTCTCCCTCTCATTCTCTCTCCGCTCCTTCTTTCCCTCTCTCCTTCCCTCTCTCTCTCTCTCTCTCTCTCTCTCTCTCTCTCTCTCTCTCTCTCTCTCTCTCTCTCTCTCTCTCTCTCTTTATTACTTTCTTTCTCTCCTTCTTATTCTCTTTCTCACTCTCCCTCTCTTACTTTTTCTTTCCTCCTTTATAATATTTTTTGTTCTTAATTTTTTTTCCAATGTTTTCTTCAACGATTTTCTTCCTTTTATTTCTTACGAATTGTCATTTAGTTCTAGTCATTGGCTTTTAAGAAGCACCGTACAATAGCTACGTTTGCTGCATGAAATTCGTTCAGGGTTTCAGAAATACAAAAAAAAAAATAAAAAAAAAAATAAAAAAAATAAATAAATAAAAAATAAATAATATAATAATATATATATATATATATATATATATATATATATATATATATATATATATATATATATATATATATATATATATATATATATATATATATATATATATATATATATATATATATATATATATATATATAAAAGAAATAAATAATTTAAAAAATAATAAAAAAAAGGCCAACCAAAAAATTTTGCTATTCCTCAAATTTTAAAAAATGGGTGGAGTTAAATACAAAAGTGTAGCTAATGTACGGCGTTTTTTTTTTTCTGCATATTTTAAAAATATGTATTTTTATGACGAGTTAAACTCGGTATTTAAATAATATTTTTAATTATATTTATTAATTAATTAATTAATTAATTAATTTTCTAAAAATTAACGTTTTTAATTATATTAAATATTTAATTTTCTTTAAATTAACATTTTAATTATATTTATCATTAATTAATTAATTTTTATAAAATTGCCATTTTTAATTATATTAATAAATTAAATAATTTTCCTAAAATTAAATTCTTTTAATTATATTAATAAATTAAATAATTTTCCTAAAATTAAATTTTTTTAATTATATTAATAAATTAAATAATTTTCCTAAAATTAATTTTTTAATTATATTTATTTATTTATTAATTATTTTTCT
>SEYY01002314.1:15000-25000 GCA_009176605.1 Armadillidium nasatum | reverse complement strand
GTTTGGTGTGAAAACTAAACCAAAATTGATAAATAGAGTGTGAAGTCCAATTCACAGTGCCTAATTGCACAATCAGAGACTCGGACATCACACATTGTCTCTTTAGATTCCGTTTTAAAGGAGATCTTACCAATCATTCCTCAAAAGGATTTGTTCCAACATCTGAATTGAATTACGAAATGCAACGAAACAAGATTTTACATAAAAGGAATTGGAATCATTATTGGAACGAAATTTAATTGAATTTTAAGGTCGTGAATTCACAAGGAAGAAAAAAGTATTTTAAAAAAATGTTATCTTAATAAAGTGTTTTTATTTGCAATTGAAATTGCAGGGAATAATTTTTTTATTCCATTAGTGCTATTTTGTTGCTCTTCACACAAAATAGAAATTGAATTTAAGACGAAAATGTAGGAATAAATTATTTCAAATTGTTTCCTAATTTTAATTTGCAGAAAAGTGGAAAATTCCCTTCAATATTTTTAATCTACTTTCTTTCAATGAAAAAAAAGACTCAAGGTCAAATTTTTATATAAAAATTACAATTTAAAGTAAGCATTTATTTAAATCTATTTCTATTGTACCAGCACAATGGAATGAGAGAAGAGTTCCTACAGTAGGATGTTGGTCACAAAACTAAAAGGGATTTCTCGTAGTACTATTTTATACTGAGGTCATTCATTCATTAAATAAGTATATATATATATATATATATATATATATATATATATATATATATATATATATATATATATATATATATATATATATATATATATATATATATATATATATATATATATATATATACATATTTATATATATATATATATATATATATATATATATATATATATATATATATATATATATATATATATATAATATATATATATATATATATATATATATATATATATATACATATATATATATATATATATATATATATATATATATATATATATATATATATATATATATATATATATATATATATATATATATATATATATATATATATATAATATATATATATATATATATATATATATATATATATATATATATATATATATATATATATATATATATATATATATATATATATATATATATATATATATATATATATATATATATATATATATATATATATATATATATTAAAAATTAATTAAATGAAACCAAAATAAACAAAATAGGAAAGCAAATGAAAACAACGAACAAAACAAGTTAAATTTTTATATACGAATGCAATTTTCTTGAATTGTTTTTAAACAAGTTGTTAACAAATTGTAACTTTTACTTTACATGAGACTTTAGAGTTTATTGTCTGTAAGAGGTGCTTAATTGCGACTCTCTAGAGAGCCTTGACTACGAAGTCAAAAGACCAAAATGGAGATCTTTTGTGGTCATTCAAATTTAATTGGAACTTGAGAACAAATGAATAATTTAACGATGTTAAATAGTGGAAGATGTGGAAGGGATAAATATTTAAAGTAAAGAGAATGAGAAATAAGAAAGAGTAATTTGAATGTGACCGAAGAGAAATGGAAAATGTCTACAGGAACAGAAAGTAAATAATGAATACAGATCAATGTTTATAGAAAAAAAGAAAAGAAAGTAAGATGAGAATTAGAACTAGAAATAAAAATTGGTTAAAATAAAAATGGAATGAAAATAAAAAAAAAAAAAAAAAAAAAAAAAAAAAAAAAAAAAAAAAAAAAAAAAAAAAAAAAAAAAAAAAAAAAAAAAAAAAAAAAAGTTTTTTTTTTTTTTTTAAACAAAATTAAAAATAATAAATTTGATTAGCATTAGAAATGAAATGATAAAGGGAATTTTTTAATTACGAAGGATAAAAAAAATAGAAAGTAAAACCAATGAATTTTTGGTTAAAAATTTTTTTTTTAAAGTAGTTTTTGTTTAACTCAAATTAATTTATAAGGGAACATCTATAAACTTCCTATCTAGACATCAAACCATCGTCCTTCAGGTCACGAACCCGACTCAGTAACATTCAAAAATTATAATTTTTTCCTAAGTTATAATTAGGTTTGAACGACCTCAAATGATTTTTATTTTGGTCCTTTGACCTCGTAGTTAAAGGTCATTAGAGAGCCCTTATTAAGAACCTCTCAAACACTATAAACTCTAAAGTCTCATGTGAAGCTAAATCTTAAACAATATGAACTCTAGTCTTGTATAGAGTAACTTTCAAACACTATGAACTTTAAAGTCTCATGTGACACAACTCTCAAAGGCTATAAAATTCTAAAGTCTCATATAAAGCAACTCTCAAAGACTTTAAACTCTAAAATCTCATGTAAAGCAACTCTCAAACACTATAAACTCTAAAATCTCATGTGAAGCAACTCTCAAATACTATGAACTCTAAAGTCTCATGTGACACAACTCTCAAACACTTTAAACTCTAAAGTCTCATATAAAGCTACTCTCAAACGCTATAAACTCTAAAGTCTTAATGTTAAGTAGCATTTACAGTTTGTTAGCAACTTATTTATTTAAAAACTATTCAAGGAAATTTCCCTCGTAAGAAAAATTTTAAATGCTTTTTTCTTTGTTTTTTTATTTATCGTTTCAATAAAATAAAAATAGATTAGAAAATAAAATGAATAAAAATAAACAAAAATAAAAAAAAAAAAAAAAATCACAAATAAACAAATTAAAAAATAAAAAACTTCTCATATTTTGAACTAATTTTGTCTAATTAAAAGTTACCATTATTTTTTTAAAAAAAATAAAAAATAATTAAAAGGAAAAAAGTTAAAAATGTAAAAATTAAGTTATTTGAATAAATTAATTATTGCACCGCCTTTAAAGTGATGATAGCAACAAAAATGGCGGAAAATTTTATAAATTTTTCTATTTAACGTTTTCATTGCCTAACAGAAATTTTAAATTTACATATTTTTATCTACATTGTTTTTATATTTGTTTAATATTAGAATCTTTTTTTCTTCTTTATATTACTAAACTTCTCATAAGAATTAATTTGTGATCGTAGTTATAAGTGATTAAAATACTGTCTCATTTTTTAAAAAAAAAATTGCTTAAAAATTTTCGATTTACTTAATGAATGTAATATACCAAATAAAAATGAGAAAATTCTTGTTTGACAGAGTTGTCAAATGTGGAAAAATATATATTTTAATTATTTCTTGTACGTATATATATATATATATATATATATATATATATATATATATATATATATATATATATATATATATATATATATATATATATATATATATATATATATATATATATATATATATATATATATATATATATATATATATATATATATATATATATATATATATATATATATATATATTATATATATATATATATATATATATATATATATATATATATATATATATATATATATATATATATATATATATATATATATATATATATATATATATATATATATATATATATATATATATATATATATATATATATATATATATATATATATATATATATATATATATATATATATATATATATATATATATATATATATATATATATATATATATATATATATATATATATATATATATATATATATATATATATATACATATAATAATATATATATATATATATATATATATATATATATATATATATATATATATATATATATATATATATATATATATATATATATATATATATATATATATATATATATATATATATATATATATATATATATATATATATATATATATATATATATATATATATATATATATATATATATATATATATATATATATATATATATATATATATATATATATATATATTATATATATATATATATATATATATGTAAAATGTAAAAAAAATCTAAAGCTCTAAAATAAATTTACACAATATTTTTATATAAATTTCCATTTTTATTTCTTCAACTTATTGTTAGGCAATGAAATTTATTTATTTCATAAAATATATTTAAAAATATTGGTGTGAAGCTACAAAACAGAAAATATTTATTTATATGTTTTTTACGTTAATTCTTATTTTCCTTTCTTCAAAGTATTATTCGAAGCTTATATTTATTAATATGATGAAATATATTTAAAAAGATTGGTGTGAAAACTAAACCAAAATTGATAAATAGAGTGTGAAGTCCAATTCACTGTGTCTAATTGCACAATCAGAGACTCGGACATCACACATTGTCTCTTTACATTCCGTTTTAAAGGAGATCTTACCAATCATTCCTCAAAAGGATTTGTTCCAACATCTGAATTGAATTACGAAATGCAACGAAACAAGATTTTACATAAAAGGAATTGGAATCATTATTGGAACGAAATTTAATTGAATTCTAAGGTCGTGAATTCACAAAGGAAGAAAAAAGTATTTTAAAAAAATGTTATCTTAATAAAGTGTTTCCATTTGCAATTGAAATTGCAGGGAATAATTTTTTTTATTCCATTCGTGCTATTTTTGTTGCTCTTCATACAAAATAGAAATTGAATTTAAGACGAAAATGGAAGAATAAATTATTTCTAATTGTTTTCATTATTTTAACTTGCAGAAAAGAAAGTTTTAGAAGTGGGAAAACTCTCTTCAATATTTTTAAATCTTATTTCTTTCAATGAAGAAAAAGAAAAATGCCTCATGGGCAAATTTTTTATATAATAATAATTTAAGCATTTTATTAAATCAAATTACTCCAACACAAAGGACTTGAGAGAAGAATTTCTACAGACGGAGGTTGGTCACACAACTCAAAGGAACTCTTCTTAGTACCATATTTTATTGAGACCATACTATATATATATATATATATATATATATATATATATATATATATATATATATATATATATATATATATATATATATATATATATATATATATATATATATATATATATATATATATATATATATATATATATATATATATATATATATATATATATATATATATATATATATATATATATATATATATATATATATATATATATATATATATATATATATATATATATATATATATATATATATATATATATATATATATATGAAATTCCTATGCACGACAGTCGTCGGTCATTAGATTCGAAATTAGACTCTTCTACCAATTAAATTTCCTCAACTAGTGAATATCTTCGAATGAATAAGTTGGACAAACTTTCAGTTTCCAAATAAATTCCTATACACGATGGTGTAAGTCTCCAAATTCTTGGGTAAAAAATTTAGAAAATTACAAATTTTTCTATCATTGTAGCACTTCTCTTTCTCTTTTTATATAAGCTTTAAATAAAATGATGGAAAAAAGAAAGAAAGTATGAAAGAGAGAGAAAGGAATTTGATTTTCAAAAATATTCTAATTGTTTTTCACTTCATAAGTTCAACTCAGAAGCAAATACGCTACTCAAATTTACTTAAAATGCTTCATGTCTATTATCAATTTAACCGTAAACTAATTCAACCATTTTTTTAATCATTTTATTCATTCATCTTTCTATTTATTCATCTATCCTTCAACCTTTTCGCTCATCACTTCATTTAAATATTCATTCTCGTATTTTTATTTATCCCACACTGTAAACATGAAAAAAGCACATGTTTGCTTATATATTTAAAAGCCTATACTTGTAATCTGAAAATAACACACAAATTGTTACATATTCAAGAGGATGAAACTTTTTATTAAATTATACATTAGAACATGTATGCATCGCCATACACGAATATATTGGCATATACAAAGATAAAGTGCAAAGTTTAATTAACTTTTGTCTCTAAAATAAAAGTATTCGAAAGATGTCACTACTGTCACTTCCATTTTGTCAATTTCAACATGACTGTTACAATGTTGCATAGTAACAACAACTCAAACGAAGCCTAAAATATTCTAACAAGAATAAGTTAAAAATGAGCAGATATACGTTTTTTTTTCGTTTTTTTTTCGTTTTTTTTTTTAAATTCATTGATAAGCTGGATTGAAATTCTTTAACAGAAAAAAATTTCAGTCATATCGATTGATTTACTTTTTTGTTTTCTTTATTCATTTTTTTTATAATCTATTTTTATTTTATTGAAACGGTAAATGAAAATAAAGTAAAAACAGTTAAAATTTTGCCTATGAATGGAATTTCCCTTCATAGCTTTGAAACAAGTGTAAATGCTCTTTTTCACGAGACTTGAGCATTTATAGTCGGTAAAAACTGCTTAATTGCCACTCTCTAGAGAGCCTTGATTACGAAA
Organism: Armadillidium nasatum; assembly: GCA_009176605.1. Classification (NCBI taxonomy): domain Eukaryota; kingdom Metazoa; phylum Arthropoda; class Malacostraca; order Isopoda; family Armadillidiidae; genus Armadillidium; species Armadillidium nasatum. The sequence goes on along the minus strand of SEYY01002314.1, from coordinate 18,718 downwards.
TCCAAGAACCAAAATAGAGATCTTTTGCGATCATTCAAACTTAATTGAGACTTGAGAACAAATGAATAATTTAAAGATGTTAAATAGTGGAAGGATATTGTGAAGGAAAAACACTTAATTAAAGTAAAGAGAATAAGGAATAAGAAAGGGTAATATGAATGTAACATTGGAGAAGCAGAAAACATCTACAGGGACAGAAAATAAATAATGATACACCTTAAGTAATTCAAACTTAATTGAGACTTGAGGGCAAATGAATAATTTAAAGGTTTTAAATAGTGGAAGGATATTGGATATAAATTCGACTTAAATAGATGTTAGTAGAAAAAAAAAAAAGAAAATATGGTGAGAGATAGAAATAAACATAAAAAAATGGGTCAAAATAAGAATGGAATGAACTTCTGAAAATAAACCCAAAATATATATTTAAAAAAAGACCTAATTGAATTTCGAAACAAAATATTAAAATGAAATTCAAAACCCCCTTTTTTCATAAAACTAAAAGTAATTAATTTGATTAGCCTAGGAAATGAATGAAAAGAGGAATTTTTTTAATTACGGAGGATTAAAAATTAGAAAATAAAACTAAGGAATTTTTTGTTAAAAATAAATTTTTAAGTACTTTTGATTACCCCAAATTAATCTATAAAAGAATCTCTATAAACTTTCTGTCTAGGCATCAAACTATCCTCTTTCAGGTCATGAACCAGACTCAGAAAAAAGAATAATTTGTTTCTTTGTCATAATTAAGTTCGAATGACCGCAAAAGATTTTCAATTTTTTTGGTCCTTTGATCTCGTAGTGAAAAATCTTTAAGAGTCTCAGTTAAGTATCTCTCAAACACAATAAACTCTAAAGTTTCGAATAAAGAAACTCTCAAGAACAATAAATTCTAAAGTTTCATATAGAGCAACTCTCAAAGACTATAAAGTCTAAAGTTTCATGTAAAGCAACTCTCAAAGACTATAAAGTCTAAAGTCTCATTTAAAGCAACTCTCAAGCACAATAAATTCTAAAGTCTCATATAAAGCAACTCTCAAAGACTATGAAGTCTAAAGTTTCATGTAAAGCAACTCTCAAGGACTATAAAGTCTAAAGTCTCATGTAAGCAACTCTCAAGCTAAAGTCTCATTTAAAGACTATAAAGTCTAAAGTCTCATGTAAAGCAACTCTCAAGCACAATAAATTCTAAAGTCTCATATAAAGCAACTCTCAAAGACTATGAAGTCTAAAGTTTCATGTAAAGCAACTCTCAAGGACTATAAAGTCTAAAGTCTCATGTGAAGCAACTCTCAAGCACAATAAATTCTAAAGTCTCATATAAAGCAACTCTCAAAGACTATGAAGTCTAAAGTCTAAAGTCTAAAGTCTAAAGCAACTCTCAAAGGACTATAAAGTCTAAAGTCTCATGTGAAACAACTCTCAAGCACAATAAATTCTAAAGTCCCATATAAAGCAACTCTCAAAGACTATGAAGTCTAAAGTTTCATGTAAAACAACTCTCAAAGACTATAAAGTCTAAAGTCTCATGTAAAACAACTCTCAAGCACAATAAATTCTAAAGTCTCATATAAAGCAACTCTCAAAGACTATAAAGTCTAAAGTAAAACAACTCTCAAGCACAATAAATTCTAAAGTCTCATATAAAGCAACTCTCAAAGACTATAAAGTCTAAAGTCTCATGTAAAACAACTCTCAAGCACAATAAATTCTAAAGTCTCATATAAAGCAACTCTCAAAGACTATGAAGTCTAAAGTTTCATGTAAAGCAACTCTCAAGGACTATAAAGTCTAAAGTCTCATGTGAAGCAACATTTAAAGACTATAATGTTTAAAGTCTCATGTAAAGCAACTCTCAAGCACAATAAATTCTAAAGTCTAATATAAAGCAACTCTCAAAGACTATGAAGTCTAAAGTTTCATGTGAAGTAACATTTAAAGACTATAATGTTTAAAGTTTCATGTAAAGCAACTCTCAAGGACTATAATGTCTAAAGTCTAATGTAAAGCAACTCTCAAAATTATAAAGTCTTTACCCAAAGGTAAAGTATCATTTAAAGTTTGTTAAAAACTTGTTTCAAAACTTTACAAGGGACTTGGACTTGTAAGTAAAATTTTAACTTTTTTTTTCTTTGTTTTTATTTACATTTTCAATAAAGAAAATAAAAATAGATTATAAATAAAATAAATAAATTAAAAAATTGTAAATAAAATTTTTTTAAAAATAAAGTTCCTCTAATGCTTTGAATTAGTTTTGTCTAATTAAAAATTTATTATTTAAAAAAAAAAAAAAATTAAAAAATTAAGTTATTTAAATAAGTTATTTGACTGCCTCTAAATAGATGATAGTAATAAAAATGGCGGAAAATTTTATATATTTTTTTCAACTTCGTATTTTAATTGCCAAATAGAACTTTTAAATTTACAAAATTTTCTCTTCAATATCTTTATTTTTGTTTAAGATTAGAATAATTTTTTCTTCTTTATATAACTTAAATTTCGATAAGAATTAATTTGTGATCGTAGTTATACGTGATTAAAATACTGTAGCATTTACTTTCGATATATTTAATGTATGTAAAAAAAAAAAAAAAAAAAAAAAAAAAAAAAAAAAAAAAAAAAAAAAAAATTAAAATTAATATAATATATATAAATATATATATATATATATATATATATATATATATATATATATATATATATATATATATATATATATATATATATATATATATATATATATATATATATATATATATATATATATATATATATATATATATATATATATATATATATATATATATATATATATATATATATATATATATATATATATATATATATATATATATATATATATATATATATATATATATATATATATATTATATATATATATATATATATATATATATATATATATATATATATATATATATATATATATATATATATATATATATATATATATATATATATATATATATATATATATATATATATATATATATATATATATATATATATATATATATATATATATATATATATATAAATTAATATGTATATATATTATTTTGTTCTTGTACGTAGTCTTGTTGGATGTTATATTTTCCTTTTAGGATTTGATCGAAAAAAGAATTTCCAAATAAGATCATATAAGAATTTATTTGCTCTTTAGATCATAATATCCTCATTTATATATATATATATATATATATATATATATATATATATATATATATATATATATATATATATATATATATATATATATATATATATATATATATATATATATATATATATATATATATATATATATATATATATATATATATATATATATATATATATATATATATATATATATATATATATATATATATATATATATATATATATATATATATATATATATATATATATATTATATATTTTATATATATATATATTATTTATATATTATGATATTATATATTAATATTTTATTTTTAGTTTAAAAAAATTTAAAGCTTGTAAAAAATTTTATTTAATCTTTTTACATAAATTTTCATTTTCGTTTCTTCAATTTATAGTTAGGGAATAAAATTTATTTATTTGATGAAATGAATTTAAAAAGATTGGTGTGAAGCTCGAAAACATAAAATATTCATATGTTTTACGTGTTAATTCTTATTTTCCTTTCTTCAAAGTTTATTGTTCAGGATTATAT
>SEYY01002314.1:2500-10000 GCA_009176605.1 Armadillidium nasatum | reverse complement strand
ACAATAAATTGAAGAAATAAAAATGTAAATTTATGTTAATATATTGAATAAAATTTTTACGAGCTTTAAATTTTTTTATACGTTAAAAATAAATATATTGTTACTGTCTGAACGTATCACAGAATTACAATAATTGTTATATATATATATATATATATATATATATATATATATATTATATATATATATATATATATATATATATATATATATATATATATATATATATATATATATATATATATATATATATATATATATATATATATATACTTTAAATTAATATTTTTCAAAAGTTAAGTAAAAATAGAGGGAAAAATTTTCCTAATATTAAACAAATTAAAAACATTTATGAGAAAAATAATTAAATTTAAGAGTTCTTATTAGTCAGTAAAAACTCTAAATAGAAAATTATATAAAATTTTCCTCCATTTTCATTACTATCATCTCTTTAAGTGCAATCTAATAATTAATTAATTCAAATAACTTCATTTTTGCATTTTCAACTTTTCTTTTTTAAATTATTAAACTATTAAATTGATAAAACTAATTCAAAACATAAGAATAACTTTATTTTTAATTTGTTTATTTGAATTTTTGTTTTATTCCTTTTTTTTTTATTCATTTATTTTCCAATTTATTTTTATTCTATTGAAACAGTAAATAAAAGCAAAGAAAAAAAAGTTAAAAATTATGCTTACGAGTGCATTTTCTTGGTAGAGTTTTTAAACAAGTTGCGAATAAACTTTAAATGCTACTTTACATAAGACTTCAAAGTTTGTACTGTTTGAGAGTTGCTTTACATGAGAGTTTAGAGTTTAAAGTCTTTGAGAGATGATTTACATGAGGCTTTAGAGTTTATAGTCTTGGAGAGTTGAGTAACATGAGATTTTAGAATTTATGGTGTTTGAAAGTTACTCTATACAAGATTAAAGTTCATAGTGTTTAAGAGATGCTTCACATGAGACTTTAGAGATTATATTCTTTGAAAGTTGAATTACATGAGACTTTAGAGTTTATAATGTTTGAAAGTTGCTTTATACGAGACTTTAGAGTTCATAGTGTTTAAGAGTTGCTTCACATGAAATTTTAGAGTTTATAGTCTTTGAGAGTTGAGTCAACATAATACTTTAGAGTTTATAGTGTTTGAAAGTTATTCTATACAAGACAATAGTTCATAGTGCTTAAGAGTTGCTTCATATGAGACATTAGAGTTTATAGTGTTTAAAAGTTGCTTCACATGAGACTTTAGAGTTTATAGTGTTTGAGAGATACTTAATTGGGATTCTCTAAGGAGCTTTGATCACGAGATCAAAGGACCAAAATGAAAATAATTTGCTTTCATTCAAACCTAATTATGACTTAGGAAAAAATTATAATTTTTAAACTATACTTTAGTCCGGTTCATGACCTGAAGGACGATGGTTTGATGTCTAGATAGAAAGTTTGTAGAAGTTGCATCATACATTAATTAGGGGTAAACAAAACTACTTTAAAAATTATTTTTTAACCAAAAATTCATTAGTTTTATTTACTAATTTTTAATTCTTCGTAATTAAAAAAAAAATTCTTTTTTTCATTCATTTCGTAAGCTAACCAAATTTATTACTTTAGTTTTATAAAAAAAGGGTTATTAAATTTTATTTTATTATTTTGTTTCGAATTTCAATTAGGTCCTTTTTTTTTAAATATATTTTTTGGATCAATTTTCAGTTCATTCTAATTTTATTTTACTACATTTTTATGTTTATTTTCAGCTCTCATCTTATTATCTTCTTTTTTTTCTACCAACATTGAATTTATATTCATATTATTTATATTTATATTTATATTTATATTTATATTCATTTATATTCATTTCTATTTTCCAGTACCTGTAGACATTTTTTGCTTATCCAATGTCCACATTCTATTATTCTTTCTTATTCCCTATTCTCATTTCTTACGTATTTCTTCTTTACAATTATCCTTCAACTATTTAACATCTTTAAATTATTCATTTATTCTCAAGTCCCAATTAAGTTTGAATGACCGCAAAAGATATCCATTTTGGTCATTTGACCTCGCAGACAAAGCTCTCAAGAGAGTCGCAATTAGGCATCTCTTACCGACTATAAACTCTAAATTCTCTTGTAAAAGAACATTTACACTTTGTTAACAACTTGTTTTAAAAACTATGAAGGGAATTCCACTCATAAACAAAATTTTAACTGTTTTTTCTTTCCTTTTATTTACCTTTTCATTTTGTTTATTTTGGTTTCATTTTAATTATATTTCTATATATATATATATATATATATATATATATATATATATATATATATATATATATATATATATATATATATATATATATATATATATATATATATATATATATATATATATATATATATATATATATATATATATATATATATATATATATATATATATATATATATATATATATATATATATATATATATATATATATATATATATATATATATATATATATATATATATATATATATATATATATTTTAATGAATATCTGACCTCAATATAATATGATGCTACAAAGAATTCCTTTTAGTTTTGTGACCAACATCCTTCTATAGGAACTCTTCCTCTCAGTCCTTTGTGCTGGTACAATAGAAATAGATTTTAATAAATGCTTAAATTGTAATTATTATATAAAAATTTGCCCTTAAATCATTTTATTTTTTTTTTTCATTGAAAGAAAGATTAAAAATATTGAAGAGAATTTCCCACTTGTAAAACTTCTTTTCTGCAAATTAAAAATTTATGAAAACAATTTGAAATAATTTATTCTTACATTTTCGTCTTAAATTCTATTTCTATTTTGTATGAAGAGCAGCAAAAATAGCACGAATGGAATAAAAAAATTATTCCCTGCAATTTCAATTGCAAATGGAAACACTTTATTAAGATAACATTTTTTTTTAAAATACTTTTTCCTTCCTTTGTGAATTCACGACCTTAAATTTCAATTAAATTTCGTTCCAATAATGATTCCAATTCCTTCTATTTAAAATTTTGTTTCGTTGCATTTCGTAATTCAATTCAGATGTTGGAATAAATCCTTTTGAGGAATGATTGGTAAGATCTCCTTTAAAACGGAATGTAAAGAGACAATGTGTGATGTCCGAGTCTCTGATTGTGCAATTAGGCACAGTGAATTAGACTTCCCACTCTATTTATCAATTTTGGTTTAGTTTTCACACCAATCTTTTTAAATATATTTCATCATATTTAAAAATTAAGCTTCGAATAATACTTTGAAGAAAGAAAAATATGAATTAACGTAAAAAACATATAAATAAATATTTCCTCAATTTTCGAGCTTCACACCAACCTTTCTAAATATATTTTATCAATTAAATAAATTTTATTCCCTAACAATAAGTTGAAGAAATAAAAATGAAAATTTATGTAAAAATATTGAATAAAAGTTTTTAAGAGCTTTAGAATTCTTTAGATTTTAAAAATAAATATATTGTTATTGTCTGAATGTATCATAGAATTAATAGATATATATATATATATATACTATATATATATATATATATATATATATATATATATATATATATATATATATATATATATATATATATATATATATATATATATATATATATATATATATATATATATATATATATATATATATAAAGGGAGGATGGACAATAGGATCTAGGGAACAAAAAATGTTCTTGTATGAACTTATTTGGAAATTCTTTTCTTGATCAAAGTTAAAATGGAAAATATAACATGCAACAATAATACGTACAAGAACTAATTAAAATATACATATTTTCAACATTTGACAAGTCTGTCAAACAAAAATTTTCGCATTTTATTTGGTATATTACATTCATTAAATAAATCGAAAGTTTGAAGTAATTTTTCTTTAAAAAAAAAAAAAAATGCGACAGTATTTTAATGTCGTATAACTGCCATCACAAATTAATTCATGTCAAAAGTTTAGTAATATAAAGAAGAAAAAAGGTTCTAATATTAAAAAATATAAAACAAGGGAGATAAAAATATGTAAATTTAAAATTTCTATTAGGCAATAAAAACATCAAATAGAAAAATATATAAATTTTTCCGTCATTTTTATTGCTATCATCTCTTTAAAGGCAGTGCAATAATTAATTTATTCAAATAACTTAATTTTTACATTTTTAACTTTTTTCCTTTTAATTATTTTTTAAAAAATAATGTTAAACTTTTAATTCGAGAAAATTAATTAAAAATATGAGAAGTGCTTAATTTTTAATTTGTTTGTTTGTGATAAAAAAATTTAAAATAAATTTTTTTTTGTTTATTTTTATTCATTTATTTTCTAATCTATTTTTATTTTATTGAAACGATAAATAAAAAACCACAAAAAAAAGCATTTAAGTTTTTATTTAAGAGTTAAATTTCTTTGAATAGTTTTTATATAAGTTCTTAACAAACTATAAATGCTACTTAACATAAGACTTTAGAGTTTGTAGTGTTTGAGAATTGCTTTACATCAGATTTTAGAGTTATAGTCTTTGAAGAGTTGTGCCACATGAGACTTTGAAGTTCATAGTGTTTGAGATGTGCTTTACATGAGACTTTAGAGTTTATAGTCTTTGAGAGGTGCTTAATTGATACTCTCTATGTAGCTTTGACTATGAGGTCAAAGGACCAAAATGAAAATCATTTGTTCTCATTCAAATCTAATTATGATTTAGGAAAAAATTATAATTTTTAAACTTTACTGAGTTCGATGATTGACCTGAAGGAGGATAATTTGATGTCTAGATAGAAAGTTTATAGATGTTCCCTCATAGATCAATTTGGGTTAATCAAAAACTACTTTAAAAATAATTTTTTCACTGAAAATTCATTAATTTTATTTTCTAATTTTAATCCTTAGTAATTAAAAAATTCCCTTTCATTTCATTTCCCATACTAATCAAATTTATTATTTTTAATTTTATTTTAAAAAAAATAGCTTTTAAACTTTCATTTTAATTTTTTGTTTCAAATTTCAATTTCGTCTTTTTATAAATATATTTTTTGTATCTATTTTCAGAAGTTCATTCCATTTCTATTTTAACCAATTTTTATTTTTATTTCCAATTCTCATCTTATTTTCTTTTCTTTTTTTCTATAAACAATTGATTTGAATTCATTATTTACTTTCTGTTCCTGTAGACATTTTCCATTTCTCTTCCGTCACATTCAATATTACTCTTTCTTATTTCTTATTCTCTTTACTTTAAATATTTATCCCTTCCACATCTTCCACTATTTAACATCGTTAAATTGTTCATTTCTTCTCAAGTTCCAATTAAATTTGAATGACCACAAAAGATCTCCATTTTGGTCTTTTGACTTCGTAGTCAAGGCTCTCTAGAGAGTCGCAATTAAGCACCTCTTACAGACAATAAACTCTAAAGTCTCATGTAAAGTAAAAGTTACAATTTGTTAACAACTTGTTTAATAAAAACAATTCAAGAAAATTGCATTCGTATATAAAAATTTAACTTGTTTTCTTTGTTGTTTTCATTTGCCTTTCCATTTTGTTTAATTTGGTATATATATATATATATATATATATATACTATATATATATATATATATATATATATATATATATATATATATATATATATATATATATATATATATATATATATATATATATATATATATATATATATATATATATATATATATATATATATATATATATATATATATATATATATATATATATATATATATATATATATATAATGAACTTGATATCAATAAAATATGGTATTCTTTTCAAGTTTTGTGACCAACCTCTGTTCTGTAGGAATTCTCTCTCAGTCCTTTGTGCTGGTGTAATTTGATTTAAGAAAATGTTTAAATTTTAATTATTATGCTAAAATTTGCCCTTGAGGCATTTTTATTTTTCCTCATTGGAAGAAAGAAAATTAAAAATATTGAAGGAGAATTTCCCAATTTTTAAAACTTTCTTTTCTGCAAATTAAAATTATGAAAACAATTTGAAATAATTTATTCTTTCATTTTCGTCTTAAATTCTATTTCCTATTTTGTATGAAGAGCAGCAAAAATAGCACGAATGGAATAAAAAAAATTATTCCTCTGCAATTTCAATTGCAAATGGAAACACTTTATTAAGATAACATTTTTTTAAAATTATTTTTTCTTCCCTTGTGAATTCACGACCTTAAAATTCAATTAAATTTCGTTCCAATAATGATTCCAATTCCTTTTATGTAAAATCTTGTTTCGTTGCATTTCGTAATTCAATTCAGATGTTGGAACAAATCCTTTTGAGGAATGATTGGTAAGATCTCCTTTAAAACGGAATGTAAAGAGACAATGTGTGATGTCCGAGTCTCTGATTGTGCAATTAGGCACAGTGAATTGGACTTCACACTCTATTTATCAATTTTGGTTTAGTTTTCACACCAATCTTTTTCAGTATATTTCATTATATTAATAAATATAATCCTGAATAATACTTTGAATAAAGGAAAATAAGAATTAATATAAAAATATAAATATTTTCTCAATTTTCGAGCTTCACACCAATCTTTTTAAACATATTTCATCAAATAAATAAATTTTAATCCCAAACAATAAATTGAAGAAATAGAAATGAAAATTGATGTATAATTATTGTATAATTATTTTTAAGAACTTTAAAATAAATATAAAAATAAAAAATATTTATATATATATATATATATATATATATATATATATATATATATATATATATATATATATATATATATATATATATATATATATATATATATATATATATATATATATATATATATATATATATATATATATATATATATATATATATATATATATATATATATATATATATATATATATATATATATATATATATATATATATATATATATATATATATATATATAAAATCGGGATGAGGACCCTGGGGCTTACTTAACAAATATGTTCGTATACGATATAATTTTGCAAATTCTTTTATGATCAATGCTTAAATTGAAGAAATATTATCCAACAAGACTACTACAAGAACTAAATAAAATCTTTCTAGATTTGACAAGTCAATCAAACAATAATTTTTAGATTCTTTTTGTTTTGCATACATGAAATATATAGAAAGTATTTAATAAAATATTTTTTAAAAGCAACAGTATTTTAGTCACGTATAAATGCGAACATGAATCAATACTGGCAAAAGTTAAGCAATATAAAGGAAAAAAATGTTCTAATATTACACATTAAAAACACTGAAGAGAAAAATATGCAAATTTAAAAGCTCTATTAAGCAATAAACTACCAAATAAAAAAAAAAATAAAAAAAAATTTCCTCCATTTTTATTGTTATTGCCTCTTTAGATGCAGTTTAATAATTTATTCAAATAACTTAATTTTTACATTTCTTTTTTTTTTTTTTTTGAAGTAATGTTAAACTTTTTATTGGACAAA
>SEYY01002313.1:90000-99090 GCA_009176605.1 Armadillidium nasatum | reverse complement strand
TTATTATTATTATTATTATTATTATTATTATTTAATTATTTATTATTATTATTATTATTGTCGTTATATAATTACCATTTCTTAAAATAGCAAGGTTGACATTTTTTTTTTTAGTATTATTATTACTATTTTCATTGTTATTAATTTTATAAGATATTAATATTTTAATTAGCATTATTTTTATTATTCTTTTTGTTATATTATATGCATCATTATAGTATTTACTTTCTAAAAATAAAATTCAAAAATTTATCAAGCTACTATACTTTAGGGCTCAATGGAAACCAATGTGTATCCCCTTAGATGTCCTTTTTCTGAGAACTGTACAGTCACTTATTACTTTTATTATTAATATAGTTAGTAGTATAGGGCCTTCTGAATAGGGTAAAATTATAACGCACACTCACTGAAAAGAGAACTTATGTTTATGATTATAATTAAAAATTTATATAATGATTCCACAACGTTGTTATTAATCATATTGACGTATTGATAGATTTGCTATGAAGGAGGTTATTATTAGAGTATCAAGTTACATACATTAAGTTTGACCTCTCATCTGATCAGATTCCGAATTACCATTACCAAAACTAGTACCAAAATTCCAGTATTTCCAACTTGAATATAAATTAAAAGAAATTTTCAACTTGTTGATTATGAAAAATAACGAAGAGCAACACACTACTCTAACAAAAGTATTCAAAATATTTTTTCACAAATTTTGACAAATTTTTGTCAAAAAGATCTGTTGAAACTTTTCTTTCCACTATGCTTGCACTCAATTGCCAAAGAAAAACTGTGCCTTGAATTTATAAATATTTTTGTTTTATTTATTATTTTTTTTTTTTTACATGTTTTGTCGATTTTGTATTTCTGTATTTTTTTTATTCATTAGTTTTAGTGCCGAGTAAAAATTTCTTATTCAAATTAAATTTGCTGTTAATATAAAAACTTTTGAGTGAATTGTAGTTATTGATGTACCGTACAAAATTAATTTAACTGAAAATATACAACTACAACGAATTTAATTAATACTACTTCCATTAATAATAATAATAATAATAATAATAATAATAATAATAATAGTGGAAAAATCTTTGTTTTTGAGTGCATATTCTATACACTGATTTTTGAAATTCAATAAATCGTATGAAGAGTTCCATCAAAAAATATAAAGCTAAGATAACATAATTAGAGAATAATTAGTCAACGCAGCTTCATTAAAAGCTTTTCAATTTAATTCCATCTAAGCCTTGTTTACTTAATTAGAAGCGACTTTCCTCTTATTCCAATAGAAAACTAATTATACACTTAACCTTACACACACTCATGCATATATACATACTCATATCCACGCGCACGCACACAAAAAGAAAAAAAAAACATTCACACACACGCACGCGCTCAAACAATAATATAATATATATATATATAATATATATATATATATATATATATATATATATATATATTATATTATATATATATATATATATATATATATATATATATATATATATATATATTTTAATCATAGCCAAAGCTGTCGATAAAAGTCCTATTCAAGGAAACGAAAATAAAGAAAACCAGTGGAAGGGTTAAAGAATTTAAAAAAACAAAATATAATTGATATTCATAATCTTTTGTTTTTCTTTTTTTTCTTTTTTGTAGTTTAATATATATATATATATATATATATTATTATATATATTATATATATATATATATATATATATATATATATATATATATATATATATTATATATATATATATTTATATATATATAATTGTAAATAGAGCTAAACAAATTAGAGGATAAAGAAATACTTACCTCATCAGGGGTCGAACCACCGCATGTTGCGACTGAGAAAAAGACTCGGATGCTCTACCGCTGAGCTATCCACGAACCCAAAAAAGTTCGCTTCAAAGAACAGTTTCAAGCAACCGATCTTTTGTCGATCTCAGTCGCAACATGCGGTGGTTCGACCCCTGATGAGGTAAGTATTTCTTTATCCTCTAATTTGTTTAGCTCTATTTACAATTATACAAAATGATTCCATGGTTTATAAAAAGTGGCTATTAAAATAATAACTAATAAGAAGCGGGGAGGAACAGGGTGAAAACCTGGTGATTGTACCTTGACGGGAAGATCGGTTGCTTGAAACTGTTCTTTGAAGCGAACTTTTTGGGGTTCGTGGATAGCTCAGCGGAAGAGCACCGAGTTTTTTGTCGATCTCAGTCGCAACATGCGGTGGTTCGACCCCTGATGAGGTAAGTATTTCTTTATCCTCTAATTTGTTTAGCTCTATTTACAATTATACAAAATGATTAAACGGTTTATAAAAAGTGGCTATTAAAATAATATATATATATATTAGAGGTGGACCGGATAGTAATTTTTTACTATCCGCGGATGCGGATGCGGTTGCGGATATTCAATTGCGGATATCCGCAGATGCGGATGCGGATGATAGTTTAATTTTTTAGGAGTTTTTGCCATAGATTCTTGGAATTTTTAAATATAATATCCAGAATCTATGTTACCAGGGTGTGGGACGGGGACCCAACTCTTGAACACCCCACCAACCTCTTTCCCCAACCTCCACCCATTTGGAAAAAGGTTATATATATATATATATATATATATATATATATATATATATATATATATATATATATATATATATATATATATATATATATATATATATATAGCCAGTAATTCAGTATTACCTTCACACTTCACAGTTTCACATATTCCATTTGAAGTTAATAATTGGTAAGTTATTTTCTTAGAAATAAATGCTTTTGGGCTCTTTCAGGTGAAAGTTTGGTTCGCTTTTCGTCGTAAATGAGGCCTGCTCCACTGAAAAGACGCTCACTAGCAACACTAGTTGAAGGACATGCTAAATAAGTCCTTGCCAGCTCAGCAAGAAAAGGGAAAACTTTTGCAATTATCTCTCCACCAAACCAGTTGGTCTTTATCTGCCTCCAAACGTGGGAGTTTCAGATAATTTTCAATAATCGATATTGTATCCTTTGACACTTCTGACTGTGATTCTTCATCGCTGCTGGAAGCTAGAAGATCTTTCATTGATTTAGCAATGCTTAAGCTAACAGATTTTGTTTCTTTTGTATCTGAGAGATTTTGCTTTTTCTTGAAAGGCGTTATTTTAGCTGTTTCTATCATCTCATCGCATAAGCATCCTAATTTGATTTTAAATTCTGAGAAAACAAGTGGTTTAAAAAATTTTTGTTTTGTACCTAGGATCTAAAAAGGTTGCAATTGTATAAGCATCATCATTTTCCAGGTTTTCAAATCTGTCGTTCATCTCCTTCATTAATGTTTCAGTCATCCTTGAAACTCCATTAGACTTAATAACATTTGTTAACACAACTTTCAATGTTGAAACAAGTGGTATCACATCTGACAAACATGATTCAGCTGAACTTATAGTCTTTGTTAATTCTTCAAAAGGCTTAAGGATATTAATACAATTATTTAAAATGTCATTTTCGTCATCTGTTAGAGGCTTTATTTTTGTGCTGCTTGAAGCATAAAGGCAAATGGTCCTCATTAATTTCGCTCATCCTCTCAAGCATATGCAAACTTCTATTCCAGCGTGTTTGAATATCTTGCATGACAGAAAGTGGACGAACATTTAATCTTGTTTGTATTTTCTTCAGCTCATTTTGGGCTACAACGGAGTGATTGAAATGCGTAGCAATTAACCTACATTTGGTTATTAAATCGGATACACATTTTTGACTCATAATGGAATTTTTAACTACTATCTGAGTTTGGTGTGCAAAGCAATCTACATTTTTCACTTTTGCCAGAGAAAGTGCTTTTTTTTTTATATTTGTGCCCGAATCCCTGACTACGCAGTGCACTTCATTTAATGAAATCTTTCCATTTTGTCAGCATCTTTTCAAATACAGTTTCAAGATAGTCGCCTGTATGGCGCTCAGAAAGAGGTTCTGCATTCAATACAAAGTTTTGCCTTTGAAAGTTTTTATCGATTGCATGATACGTAATTTTTTACTATCCGCGCATGCGGATGCGGTTGCGGATATCCAATTGCGGATATCCGCGGATGCGGATATTGGAAAAATGATGCGGATATCCGCAGTTGCGGATGCGGATGCGGATATCCGGTCCACCTCTAATATATATATATATATATATATATATATATATATATATATATATATATATATATATATATATATATATATATATATATATATATATATATATATATATATATATATATATATATATATATATATGCGTGTTCGTGTGTATTTGATTTTGTTTTCTTTACACTGAGACAATTGTTTCAATTCAGTCTTTCATGCTTCCACACGTATAACTTACGATCTTATTATTATTATTATATATTATTATTATTATTATTATTATTATTATTATTATTATTATTATTATTATTATTATTATTATTACAACACTTTCATCGTCTGATTTGCTTTTACTTAAGCAAGGATTGTTATAACAACGAAATTTAATTAGTTTTTTCTCCTTTATTTGAGTCACCTCGAGAGATGCTTTGAAAACTGGTTGTTGCAGTCAGGCTTTAAATTCTAAGGACAGTGAATTATTGTTTTCCTATTAGGGACACTTACAAGAAAGTTATAACTGTTTAATGACCTTTGTTTCATAGTTCCTTTATATTATGTTTCGCTTTTATTTGAGTCACGTTTTGATATCCAAAGTAGGTATAAGTAGGTAGCATTAAGTTATAGGATTCATTCCTGTTCACTTTAATTAAGATCATTAATAGGAATGAATATATAAAGTGATGACGTTTAATAACAAAAAAATCTATCTAACTGTGTTTCTCTTTAACTGAAATAAGGTTTTGGGGGACAGTTTATGATGAACTTCACAACATATATATGTATTCTTCTAGTGTTTAACAACAAATACCCCATCCTATTTAATTTAGTTATATAAAATTATTTAGACAGATAAATAATTGAATGAAATATTATAATTTGAGAATATTAAAAATCCGGTTTTCTTAAAATAAAAATATCTCACTATATATATATATATATATATATATATATATATATATATATATATATATATATATATATATATATATATATATATATATATATATATATATATATATATATATATATATATATATATGCAAGATACAAAGAAAAGTTGAAAAAGAACTTCAAATCAGATTCTTCTGTTTCCAAATCTTCTACAAAGAACTTTGAAAAGACTTAAAGATTTTTTTTTTATAAACCTCTGAAACAAAAACAAAAAGAACTTTGAAAGTCTTCAAAAACTTTTTACTTTTGAACGTCTTCTTGTTATAATTAGAAGCGAAAGGCGAGAAGAAAAAGGAAGATTTTGATACAAGTTTCTTTTTTAAATAACTCTCTCTCTCTTCTCTCTCTCTCTCTCTCTCTCTCTCTCTCTCTCTCTCTCTCTCTCTCTCTCTCTCTCTCTTTTCTAAGATATTTATTCGCTTCAATTTGGTGTATCATTTGATACAGTGTAAGGCTACCTTAATTAGAGTTTTCGATTTCAAGCCCATCTCTTCAATAATGACTGGATAAATATTGATACTAGTTATATATATATATTATATATATATATATATATATATATTATATATATTATATATATATATATATATATATATATATATATATATATATATATATATATATATATATATATATATAAAATATATATAATGAAATTTTTGAAATTGCCTTAGGAAAATATTGAAATTATTCTCTTTGTGTGTACCTTCTTAACCACATAAAGCTAGCCAAGTATTCTAAAAATGATATGATATGATCTTCCGAGTGAGGAGATTTCCAATTGATCTAAGTAATTATAGAAACTGTAATATAATTTAATATGCAATATAATATAACGTAGTCTAACCTAACCTTACTAGACCTAGCCTAGCTTTCGTAACCAGATATAACCTAAAGCCAGATATATATATATATATATATATATATATATATATATATATATATATATATATATATATATATATATATATATATATATATATATATATATATATATATATATATATATATATATATATATATATATATATATATATATATAATTTTTTTTTTTTTTTTTTTATGTCTCCTCCGGTGGGCAAAGGCCCAAGGCCTACCAATATCCACCGGAGTTGGGAAGCAATCAGATTCGGGTCGCTAATGGCCGACGTGACCCGATACACGGCGTTTAAAAGTGTGCAAGTCAAAGGAAGTTGGGAAAACAGATAAAGGAGTGTGTTCCAGACTTTACCAGTAGAGTACATGTAAGATTGAGCATAGCGGTTAAGTCTGGGGTCAGAGAGTTGGACAGAGAAAGGATGAGACTGTGTAGAAAGACGTGTCGCACGAGCCCTTCTCAAGTGGAGGAGGTATGCGACGTGAGAGTTCAGAAGAGCAATGTCCGTTGTAATAGCGATAGTATAGAGAGAGTGACGCAACAATTCGACGGGAAGAAAGAGATTGGAGAGAGTTAGTAAGAGCAGGAGAGTTGATAAGACGAAAAGCCCTAGACTCCACCTTTTCAAGATGAGCTGTATGTGTGGACCCACCCCAGATATGCGAGGCGTACTCCATACAGGGGCGAACAACACCCCTATACAGAGCAAGCAACTGGGGTGGCGTAAAAAAACTACGAAGGCGCCTCAGAACACCCAACCTCTTAGAAGCTTGTTTAGAAAGAGAAATAATGTGATCTTTCCAAGAAAGATCACGAGAAAAAGAAACACCGAGAATATTGAGAACAGATGAAGGTTTGAGTTGAGTGTTTTCGAAGAAGATGTCATAGTTGTGTGGAAGATTGTGTCGAGTAGAAAGATGGAGGAATTGAGTTTTTGAGGCATTGAAAACGACCATGTTTTCTCTGCCCCAATTTGAAATAGAGATAGATCAGAGGTCAGTTGCTCCAAGGCAATCCTTCTTGCGTCTAATAACTGCTGTTGGGAGGGACGTCTTTCAAATTGAAAGGAATAATGAAGGGTGGAGTCATCGGCATAGGAGTGTATAGGAGACGAAGTAATAGAGAGAAGATCATTGATGAAAATTAGAAAAAGTGTTGGAGAAAGGACAGATCCTTGAGGAACACCACTATTTATAGATTTATAGGATGAACGGTGGCCGTCTACAACAGCTGCTATAGAACGACCAGAAAGGAAATTAGATAGGAGGTCACAGAGAGAAGGATAGATTCCGAAAGAGGGAAGTTTGGAAATCAAAGCTTTGTGCCAGACTCTATCGAAAGCTTTCGATATGTCTAGCGCCACAGCAAAAGATTCACCGAAACCCCGAAGAGCGGAGGACCAAGAGTCAGAAAGTAGGGAAAGAAGATCACCAGTAGAACGTTTCTTTACGAAAGCCATACTGGCGATCAGAGATAAGATTAGAAGAATTGAGATGTTTCCAAATCTTCCTGTTAAGGATAGATTCGAAAACTTTAGAAAGAACGGAGGTTAAAGAAATAGGACGATAGTTAGAGGGTTGAGAGGGGTCCCCCTTCTTCGGCACAGGTTGAATGAGAGCACGTTTCCACAAGAAGGGAAGATCGAAGTAGAAAGGCAAAGACGAAATAGTTTACCAAGGCAGGGTGCAAGCTCGGAAGCACAAGTTTTGAGAACCACAGGAGGAATACCATCAGGACCGTACGCCTTCTTAGTGTTAAGCTCAGAGAGAGCAGAAATGACATCTTTAGAAGAAATTACAATGTTAGGCATAAATGAGTTGGAGGGGGTTGAAGGAGGAGGAATAGCTCCGGAATCGTCCAAGGTAGAGTTAGAGGCAAAAGTTTGAGCGAAGAGTTCAGCTTTAGTAGAAGGTAAAATGGCAGTTGTGCCATCAGAAGATACTAGAGGAGGGAAAGAGGAAGAAGCAAAGTTAGAGTTGACATTTTTTGCAAAATGCCAGAAAGGGCGAGATGAAGAAGAGGAACCAGAAAGATTATTGCATTTGCGGCGGAGAAAAGAGTTTTTGGTATCTCGAAGAATAGATTTTGCACGATTCCGGGATGAAATATAAGTAGCATGAGTTTCAGGAGTTTGAAGACGACGGTAATCTCTGAAGGCAGCATCCCTGCGGCGGATAGCACGAGAACAAGCAGAGTTAAACCAAGGTTTGTTAGGTTTAGTAGAAGGGAAAGAATATGGAATGTACGCTTCCATGCCAGAGAGAATCACCTCGGTTATACGCTCGGCACACTCCGAGGGACCCCTCCCACGAAAGCAATAATCATTCCATGGGAAATCAGAGAAGTACAACCGCAAGTCTGACCAGTTAGCAGCACCGAAGTGCCACAGACGTCTCCTCGCCGAAGGCGGGGGCCGTTCTTGCGGAAGACTTGAAGAGACAGAACAAGATACGGAGATAAGAAGGTGATCGGATGAACCCAGAGGAGGAAAGAGTTTAACAGTATAAGGAGAAGGATTAGAAGGTTAAGAAAAGATCAAGTATGTTGGGTTCATCACCAAGACGGTCAGGGATACGGGTAGGGAGTTGCACCAACTGCTCAAGGTTGTTCTGGATAGAAAAGTTGAAGGCGAGTTCACCGGCTGGATCATTGAGAACTAGAAGAAAGCCATTGGCGGTGGTGAACATTGAAATCACCTAAAATGATGATTTCAGAGAAAGGAGAAGAGGATAGAATGTGTGCTCTATTTTGGAGTTTAAATAGTCGAAGAATTTTTTATAGTCAGTAGAATTAGGAGATAAATAGACAGAACAAATAAATTTAGTAGTAGAATTGCAAGAGAGCCTTAAGCCATAAGGTAGAAAATTCATGAGACTCCAAATCAGAGACACGAGAGCAAATAACATCGTTGCGCACATATGCGCAACAACCGCCTTTGGCTGAAAATTGAGGATAGAGACAGTAGGAGGTAACAGAATAAGGTTTGCTGTCAGCACACTCAAGCACCTGAGTTTCGGTTAGAAATAAGAGATGAGGTTTAGAAGAAGAGAGATGGTGTTCGACAAAGGGGAAATTAGAAAAAAGACCGCGAATGTTGCAGAAATTAATGAAAAAAGA
>SEYY01002313.1:80000-87500 GCA_009176605.1 Armadillidium nasatum | reverse complement strand
ATAAAACCATCATCATAGATCATTTTACACTTTAATAATAATTTTATGAAGTGATTCTCAGCAGTCAACATTTGGCCTTTTTTGATATGATTTACTTTACCGGTCGTTTCTTATCATCAATTTACTTGTTTGCTTTTTCTTCCTCAGAAAAAAACTACCAACCTTTGCAAATGTAACCTTTTTTTTGTGTCATTTTTAATGGAATTTTCTTTCCATTTTTTCTTGTAATTTTATGTTTGCGTCTTATCCTAATTTAACAATTTATATTCTTTTTTTTTTTTTTTCGAAGAATTTTTTATTATCTATTTATATTATTATATATATATATATATATATATATATATATATATATATATATATATATATATATATATATATATATATATATATATATATATATATATATATATATATATATATATATATATATATATATAAATATAAATGGAAATCAATTGCTATGTGAGAAATTGAATCATACGTGCGTTCATTTAATTTTAAGGGAGAAAAATATTATTTTAAAATGTTATTACCAATAAATATACCATTTTTAAAAATAGTTTTTAAAAAAATGTGAAAAAAAATTTTTAAATATTTTTAAAAATAGTCTTTAAAAAAATGTAAAAGCAAATTTTTAAATTATAGATTATTCATCATGTTTTCTTAAATTTAAACCAAACCTTTTTTTTTTTTTTAAATGGGTAATAATCAAACTTGTATAAGTGAAGCTATTTGCATGTTGAAAAAATCAAGATGGTAATTATGTGCAAAGAAATTGCAAACATTTAATTTTTGCTTTTAAATTATTTTCATTGTTTGCACAGTTTCGTGTTAATTTTTCAAAGTAAATCCAATATATTATTTATGTTATGAAAATGAAAAGGATTTTAATTTGTGTAAAAAAGAGTTTTATTTTATTCAGTAGTTCTCATCAATTTCTTAATAATTTTACCACTATTGGCAATATCTATCCTTTAACCTGATAGCAAAATTTATTATATAAATACATTCATACATATCTACCTACCTACATACATACATGCATACATATCTACATACATACATTGCTATCATGCGTGTTGAAAGCCATATATTCAAATGAAAGCAATATTATCAGGAAATTTAGAAATGAAATAGTGAATATATAAAATATTCTTTCTTCGAATAGAAATTTTATAGCTCATGCAGTTTATATGCTTAGAGTCTGATATTGGTCCTTAATAATATAAGAATGGTTTTATATTTTCTGTAGCTTTGTGGGGGGGAGAACTGGCAAGTTGATATTTGGACATGCAGAAAATTTTTTTTATTGTAGGAGTTTCTTTTATGCATAATATTTTTTTTGTTTAATTTGCTGTTATATGTACACTTCAATAGCTATCATTAAAATTAAACTCCCATTCGTCCCTTCCTCAGTCTCTTTAGTCATACAAAATTTGACTGGTAGGAGATCGGTGGAATAGCAATGGAAATCAAAATTTTTCTTGAATGAACGAAATTCAGATGGGTACTATTCATTTATAATTGAAACATAATTGAAGAGGTAACGAATAACTTCCTAAGTTCCGTCTTGGCCTGATCTTCCCTGCATGCGAAAGATACCCATTAGAGTTCCTTTCAGTTCGTAAGAAATTTGGAGAGTCAGGTAAGTAGGAAAAAAAACAAGTGGAAAAATTATTCGAAGTACTGTAAGTCGTCATAACCTGTAATATCCTTAAAATCAATTGATACAATTATTAATAGATATGTGTTTGCAGATAGAGAGAGAGGTGTTATGGAATTTAACTATAAAAATGTGTTTCCCTTGTTGCAAAAGTGTGTAGATGCATAATTACGTTTTTGTATACAAATCATACAAGTACATAAGCTTTCACGTGCATGCATAGAAGTTATTTATAGAACAAAAATAAGGTCAAAATGAGGTTGATACGTAGACACTTTTCCATTTTAAAACCAAGGAGGAACAATGCTATGAATACATAAGCGTAAAAATGATAATATTGAGAGAAAGGTTATATTTACATCCAGCCTTCTCTCATATCACAAACAAATTGTCATATTTACAATTGCGGTGTGTGTGTGGTTTCCAACTTCATTCACTCCACATGAAAGCCCCGTTTATATATCTATTAAAGCTTACGACTGATGTCAGCGCTAATTTAGTCGTGCATAAATGAATCTTTGCATTAATAAACTTAACGATCATATGTTAACAATTTAGGATTGCATAATAATTTTCGTTAATTTTTTGAAAAGACTTATATCGAATTTACTTATGAGGAGCCCTCTCCTCGCAACAGTCTCCGAATATGAACTTTCAAAATTTGTCAGAAAATACTTCCCAAACAGAGATTGGAATAACTCAAAGCACTCTCGTTTCGAGCTACTACACTTAAATCACATCACACTCCTTCAAGCTTGCACACTCGAGTCTCTATAAAAAAAGTAAAAAAAAACATGCTTGCATGCCCGACTTCAGGTATTATTATCACATGGTCTTAATCCGGAAGGAGGGTACATTAGTGGCACTCCCCTTTTTCAATGATCAATACCAGTCCGTGGGAAATTTTCCTCTAAGGATTCTAAACCTTTTTCGTCAATCAGTCTTGTTTCGAAAGAGAGCAAATTCCAGAACTTCTTTTCTAGCCTGCCAAAATTATAAAATTTATGTATATCGTTGAAGGAGGATATTAAACTTATTGGTTAAGCAAACCTCTTCAAACTCTAACCTGCGATTAGTTTCTTCTTAAGGAATGTCTGTTTATTTCAAGTCATCGGACAACAACCCATAACTTTTGAGAGGAACTTTTATTTCCTTCACGATGTAAAAAAAAAAAAATAAAAATTATTATTACCATTCGACAAAATCATAAGCACAAACACTTTCATCGAAAATTATAATATCAGGATATTTGTCTTTAAAATTTTGTCAATTGCCTCCCACTCATTTACTTTGTATTTTGATTTTCAAAACACAAATGTCACAGAATTTATTTTACGTAATTTAAAGGGACCGATATACACATAAGTTATTAAAGAATCTCTGAAAAGAGCTAAAACATTAAATTTGATGACTAATTCATGGTTTAAATAAATGATTACTTTTTTGGTTTAAATAAATGATTACTGATTGCATTAAGGTTTATTATATTAAAAAGAGTGTAGTAGCATCATTGTTATTATTATTATTATTATTATTATTATTATTATTATTATTATTATTATTATTATTATTATTATTATTATTATTATCAATAAATATCCATATAAAAAGGATAATTAGATAGTACATGATGAAAAATGATTGTTGTAAAGCATGAAATCAAATTACAAATATGAAACAAACGGAAAAACGTAAGAAGCATCGCCGTAGGAAAGGGAAGAAAATATTAAGAAAGATCGTAAGAAACTCGAACACTGAATGTAAATACATATAATAAGGAAAATTGAGATTAGAATAATTAATAAGGATGAAAAGAAAAATTTAGCTTGATAAATCTCTAATGGAAGAAAGAAAAATGAGAAAACGAAGGAAATATTTAACGTATAAAGAAAAGATTAAAGTTTTGAAGATGATGAAAGAGTGAGAGAGAGGAAGAGGAAGAGATAGAGATCTTCAGAAAAGTTTAGAGGAAGAGATAGAGATCTTCAGAAAAGTTTAAGTTGAGCTGAGGGTTCTCCAGAAGAAATAGAATTACGAAGTACATTTTATTTGATTTATTTATTTTTCAAGTTCGCATCTCTCAGGCATCCCTATTCGAGGAGAGGAACATTTTTACGTAGTATATTTCCGCAAACGGAATTGAACCGGCTCTCTCAAGCTCGTGAATCATTCACTCTACCGTTTGTACCACGGTAGACAACAATTATTCTTAGTAGTAGTAGTAGTAGTAGTGGCAATAATAGAAACAGTAGTAACTTCTAGCATATTTTATGAAATAATTTGCTATGAAATATGCTATGTTTTCTGGACAAACCTAGCAAACCTTTGACACCTTTAGAAACCATATATATATATATATATATATATATATATATATATATATATATATATATATATATATATATATATATATATATATATATATATATATATATATATATATATATATATATATATATATATATATATATATATATATATATATATATATATATATATATACTTCTTCCCTTGAAACATTTTTGTGAACATATTTAGTTTACTTTTTTAAATTTAGTACATTACTCGAATACCTTTATTTAATTAGTTACCCCTTTTTAAACCGGAGTTTAAAAAAGAATTTTTAGGGATCATATCCTTAAAATTTTCGACACATATTCTTGAAGCTAATGAAATTGCTGCAAACGAATGAAAAAAAAGTAGAGTTAAATGTGGAAAAATATTTGCCGCTTTCCTTAGCTTGAGTATTAGTGACTTTATAGCATGAATACTCAATGAGTTTCTCTAATCTTAACCGAGTTTGTATTAAAAAAGGGAGAATAAGGGAATTTTTTCCGGGGAATTTAATCGCTATTGTTTGTTTCATTTTCCTTTCCTTTTCTTATTTATCTCTCTCTCTCTCTCTCTTCTCTCTCTCTCTCTCTCTCTCTCTCTCTCTCTCTCTCTCTCTCTCTCTCTCTCTCTCTC
This sequence comes from Armadillidium nasatum, assembly GCA_009176605.1. Classification (NCBI taxonomy): domain Eukaryota; kingdom Metazoa; phylum Arthropoda; class Malacostraca; order Isopoda; family Armadillidiidae; genus Armadillidium; species Armadillidium nasatum. The sequence continues at coordinate 82,870 of SEYY01002313.1, read as the reverse complement.
TCTCTCTCTCTCTCTCTCTCTCTCTCTCTCTCCTCTTCAATAGTAATATACAGTATTTACTTTCTGTCTATGCAGCACCACTAGCTCTCTTTCACCCCATATATATATATATATATATATATATATATATATATATATATATATATATATATATATATATATATATATATATATATATATATATATATATATATATATATATATATATATATATATATATATATATATATATATATCACTTCCTGTCTTTCACACAGTAACTTAGTATGTCCATTCTTTTCCAGAAAATTTATGCCAATGTCACCGTTTATCTATTTAAAATATAGAATGAAAAAAAAAATTCTTTGTTCCATTTTTTAACTTTTTTTTTAAGATTATTCATTGGAGCCTTGGAGAATTTTTTATCAAAGAATAAAATTTAAAGAAATTTTTTTTTTTAAATTTTTTTTTTCTTTAACCATTGAAAATGAAAACAATTTTGCTAAAGGCAAAAATAACAAAGTAAAGAAAATAATCTTTTGTTTCAATATTATAAAAAGACATTTTAAACCACATGTAATTTTTAATTTAAATGCCTTTGTTTCCTATATAAATAGTAACACCAAAAAATAATGCAAAAAAAAATAAATAAATAAAAAAAAATATTCTAATAAATACAAAAAGAAAGCGCCATTATTTGAATGACAAAAAAAGCAAAACAAAAACATTAAAGTTACAATAACGACAAACTTTTAACAATGAAAACCATTTTAATCTATCTTCCTTTCCCTTTAATTTTTTTTTTTTTTTTTTTTTTTTAAACTCCAATGGTTTTGATATCGGAAAAGCCTTTGAATTGAATCGCTTATTTTTTTCTTTCTTTCTTAAATATTCTATTCCCTTTAAACATTTCAATGAAAGAAAACGGAGAAATTTCCCCTTGGTAGGTGGTCTTATCTTTATACGAAACATTGCAGCTATGATTTTTGACCTTTTTCCTTTTAATAATAGCAATAAGAAGAAACTTGTAGCTGAAAAAGAAGAAGAATAAGTAAGAAGAAGAAAAAAAGGAAGAAATCTCTTTTATTTAAATGATCATTTGTATTTTTAATTAAGATTCTCACAAAATATTTTTTTTTTAGAATAAAAAAATATTTAAATTAATTTTATTTTTTATATTTTATAATTATTAATATATAAAATTATTAAATAAAAATATTTATAATATATATATATATATATATATATATATATATATATATATATATATATATATATATATATATATATATATATATATATATATATATATATATATATATATATATATATATATATATATATATATATATATATATATATATATATATATATATATATATATATATATATATATATATATATATATATATATATATATATATATATATATATATATATATATATATATATATATATAAAGCCAGATTTTAAAATTATAGCTTCCGGTAGGGTATCGAATATTAAACGCTGTCAGAAACTTCTTATTGAATCTTTTGAAAATTAACTTAAATATTAAATATATAATTTAGAAGCTTTCAATCTATTTTAAAAATTTATTCCAGAATATGTTTGCCTTTAGTTTATTACTATTATTATTATTATTATTATTTATTACTATTATTATTATTATTATTGTTTCTTATTATTATTATCATAATATTAATAATTAAAATTATTATTATTATTATTATTATTATTATTATTATCAGTTATTATAGTTATAATTATTATTATTAATATCATTATTATTATTATTAATTAAGTTATATAATAATAATACTATTATTATTACTATTATTTTTACTATACTAAAACATGAGAATAGTACTACATTTTTCACACACTATATTAAGGAAAAAAAATTTTTTTCTAGTTACTCTTTTAAATATTCTATGAAATTAAAATTATCCCAAAAAATAATACATTATGAAAATAATACAAGCAATAAATATTTATAAATAATAGTAAAATTAAAGAATAATATATATATATATTAGTGCAGAACTACATTTTTAACTTTTCACAGAACTGCATTGTCAATTTTTAAGTTTAATTTTTTTAATTTTTTTTTATTTTTTTTTTTTTTTTTTTTTGCAGCATTTTGAAATCTTTTTTTTCGGTCGTTTTAAAACTTTTTTTTACTGCATTTGAAGCACAATTAATAGTTAAAATTTTCTCAAATAAAGCTAAACTTGCACAAAACTTGTTCAGATACGATACTCTAAAAGTAAATATAGAACCACTTGCAAACTTTTATAGTTGTTAAAGATATATATATATATATATATATATATATATATATATATATATATATATATATATATATATATATATATATATATATATATATATATATATATATATATATATATATATATATATAATTTACTGGATCTTGGAATCATAGAACCCTAGAACTAGAAAAAATCAAAATGCTGTATTTCTTATATACAGGTTCGAAATTTCCATCAATATAAATAATAATAATAATAATAATAATATAAATAATGATAATAATAGTAATATAGAATTGCGCATTAAAGTTTCTCAAAAGCCTTAAAACAATCATCTACAAAATTCATCTACAACTTGCAGGTTAATCACACACACACACACACACACACACACACACACACACACACACACACACACATATATATATATATATATATATATATATATATATATATATATATATATATATATATATATATATATATATATATATATATATATATATATATATATTCCTATTTTTTATGTTATTTTTATATCTCCTAATTCAATACAGATGTTCGTATTCCCCCATTCCTGCTCCATTAGCAATTTGTATAAGAAATCAATCATCA
>SEYY01002313.1:72500-77500 GCA_009176605.1 Armadillidium nasatum | reverse complement strand
TATCATGTCATTTTTTTATTTCTGGAGAGAGAGGGTTCGTAAAATTAAGTTAATAATAATTAATAATAACAATAATATTAGTAAGTAAAAACTAATAAAAATAATAATATTTAATATTATAATATATATATATATATATATATATATATATATATATATATATATATATATATATATATATATATATATATATATATATATATATATATATATATATATATATATATATATATATATATATATATATCAACTAACATTCCCGTTTTCTTTTTAAACTGAAAAGAGCTTGTGGGGTGACGAATTCATTTTATGAGCCCAAATTTTGTTTCATACAATCAATATTCACATATAAAGGTAAACATTTTATTTTACACGAAATGTACATCAAAACTTATCATATCTATTTAGTTTATATATAGATACATATTTATAAAAAAATAAAATAAAATAATTAAAACTAATAATAATAATAATAATAATAACCTTTGATTTTTATTTATTTTTTCAGTTACAAATTTACATATAAAAATATCGTGTACTTTACATGTTTTAATACTAAACTGGAATGGGCTTCTGGGGAGACGAATTAGTCCTTTGAGCCCATCAAATTTCTACATAATAAAATACATAATATAATATTCCAAATTATGAATATTGTTAATTTTATGATAATTAATTTTATAATACATTATAGTCATAATCTTAACCTAATCTACTTATTTAAAAAAATAATTAAAAAAAATGTAAAAAAATAAAAAATTATATAACAATTATAATACTGAAATAACTGTAAGTTAATAATTATTGCAGATATAAGGATAATATTAATGATAAAAATAACAATAATGATAATAATAATAAAAATAGTAATATTAAAAATAATTAATAATAAAAGTAATAATAATTATAATAATAATAGTGGTAACAATAATAATAACAATAATCACAATATTAATAATAATAATAAAAATACCTAACAATAATAAAGTCAATAATAATATTAATATTAAATTCAAATATAATAATGACTATTTATAATAATATGAACCGTAATAATACTAAAAATTTGTAACTATAATAGTAATAAAATTTGTGGTTTTGAGTTAATGTGGAGCTATGTGGTTAGGTCTGGTATTTTGCTTTTGACATGTTTACGAAATGTGGAAAGTATTGCTAATTCTTGATTTTTTTTTTTTTTATCATTTCATTTTTCAGTGACATTGTAAGATAGCTCTCCGAAATTATGTTAGTGTGTGAGCGTGTGCAACGCAAAATGTTATAATAAGAATAATAATAATAATAATAATAATAAAATAATATTCATTCAATTCTCAATTCTCAAATTTCATTCAAAGATTGTACATTTAGAAGTTTTCAATATTACAATAGGTACCCTATACTACTAAATTCAATAATAATAAAATAATAATAATTGATTGGCTCTCTAGTTCTGGTTTCCTTTGAGCCACCCCAATGTTTAATAAAAATATAATATTTTACTTCATTTAAAAATTCAATAGATTATAATAAGTTACTACTAAAGTAACAAAATTCTTAATAACATTTCCAATAATAATATTAATAAAAATAATAATAACAAATTTAATTAGTAATAATAACAATGATGATGCTGATAATATTAATAGGAAAAAAAAATAATAATAATAATAATTATTGTAATCATTACTGTTCTGGTTATGCATATTTATGGTTATAATAATAATAATAATTAAATTTGGAATGAAAATAAAAATAATAGCAGTAATAGTAAAATACTACTACATCACTGAGATTACTGATATTAATAATAACAATTTTCAATTATAATAGCAATCATAATGATAATTACAATAATAATAGGAAAAATAATATTTGTGAATACTATACAATATATATATATATATATATATATATATATATATATATATATATATATATATATATATATATATATATATATATATATATATATATATATATATATATATATATATATATATATATATATATATATATATATGGTTCAGAATGAATTTATATGTACAGTTTAAAATTTTGGGCTCATATGATTTTATTGATCTTTCATTTTTTATATCATCCAGTAGGTTATTATATAGTATGACGGAAGTGTAACTTACTGTCTGTCGGGCTTTAGTAAGTTATGTTAAAAGGAGTTTTTTTGGTTGGTGGTGTTTCGTAAGATTATTCCTCTTTCAGTTTGATTATTTAGATGGTTTGTTTTTATGAATTCACATGTTGCTTATTACTTTGTGTATTTCCTTTAGGAGAGAGAGATTTAGAAGATTGTCAAATTGCAAGTTTTTTGAATAAGGATGCCGTATGACTATAAAATCTTTGCTGCCACTGAGAAGCTTATTGATTCGTTTTTGCATTGATCTGATTTGATGTGTGTTTGTTTTGGGTGCTGTTCTATATGCGGAGACGCAGTAAAATATGTGGTAGCGAATATGTGCAAAATACGTTTTTCGCAGTACATACAGTGGAATGGATTTTGCTAATTTTACAAGGATGTACTAATACTTTACGAGTTTATTTATTAATGTTTTTATGTGTTCTTTAAATAATTTTTCATCTATTATGACTCCCAGGATTTTTGAGATACCTGTCCGAATTAGTTCAATATCGTGTAGTTTAATTTTAAATTTTTTTCCTACGTTTTTGTTGCTTATTATAATGTAAGAGGTTTTTTTTTGAATGTTTAATGATAGTTTACGTGCGTGATCCACCTCGTGATGTTTGTTAAAGTGATTTCAATTTTTTGGAGAGAGTTTCTGGTTTTTCATCACTGATCAAAACTGATATAATCATCTGTGAACGAGACAGAGAAGGAGTTATATATATATATATATATATATATATATATATATATATATATATATATATATATATATATATATATATATATATATATATATATATATATATATATATATATATATATATATGATTCGTTTGTATATATTAAAAATAAAATTTGGACTTGTATGAACCCCAGTGGAACACAAGTTTTTATTTGTTGCATGTTAGAAATTATATCATCCAACTTGACATATTGTTTTCTTTGAGGGAAGTTTTATGCGACTGTAAGTTTAAGCCATCGAAACCCTTGTCTATTTATTTTGGTTAGTAGGAAATCATAGTCTATTATGTCAAACGCTGTGGTTAAATCTAGTAACAGAAGGGAGGACGAGTCTTTATTTTATAAAGTTTTTCAGTCAGACAGATAAGCGAGTCAAAAGTTCAACTACTTTTCTGAAACCAAACTGGAAATCGTTAAGTAGTGAGTTTAAGGTGAAATATTGGTCAGCTGCTCTAATATTTTTTCGAATATTTTACTAATCGTGTGTGTGTAATGGTTATTATATACTTTAGGGAGGAAAGGATCGTCTTTCTTAAAAATAGGAGTCACGCGGGAAATTCTAAGGAAAGGATTGAAGCATTGAATAAGTGAGATAGAGGGTGTTGAAATGATGTCTACCACAAGCTAGTATTTGTGGTTTGGGACGCTCAAGATATCACATTTTTTTATTTTTTAGGCTGACAATTATATTTTGGACATGTAATGGAGTAATATTTTCAAATGAGAATTGTGAGTTGCCCTGAGGTAAAAATATTTCAAAGATTGTTTGGCTTGCTGGTCTATTATAGTTAAAATGTCCTTCCAATATTGATAAAATAAACTATATATATATATATATATATATATATATATATATATATATATATATATATATATATATATATATATATATATATATATATATATATATATATATATATATATTATATATATATATGTATTCCCTTAAATTACTAGAATCTTTTGATTAAGTGAATCTGCGATTTTCTTTTGGTCTGTTGAGACTTTGCCATTTATTGATAGTTAGGTTTATAAAGTGGGTATGCTCTTCGTTTTTATTGATTAGATTGTTTATGAGGCTCCAAATTGCTTTTGAATTATTGTTTGCCCGCAGAATTTATCAAGTGCAATTTTTTCTTTTCGCCTTTTCTAATAGTACTTTTAATTGGTTTGCTATAATTGTTATATAATTGAAGAGGGATGATTCCTCGTTTGTAATTACGGTAGAGTTTATGTTTTTGATTTTTACAGTTTGATAATCATAATCCTAATAATAATAATAATAATAATAATAATAATAATAATAATAATAATAGTAATAATAATAATAATAATTATAATAATAATAATAATAATACTTATCAGTGAATTTGCCCATAATATAACTGAACCAATCAATTTCTAAACGACGTATTACTTTTTATATCTAATTATGAATATTCTTTATTATATAATATCTTGAAATTACAGTGAAAATAAAACCAAAGATATGTGCTTTTAATACTTCATGTCACAATATTTATAGATTAAAAGGCCAAGTCCTCCCTAGTTTCTATATATATAATATATATATATATATATATATATATATATTATATATATATATATATATATATATATATATATATATATATATATATATATATATATATATATATATATATATATATATATATATATATATATATATATATATATATATATATATATATATATATATATATATATATATATATATATATATATATATATATATATATATATATATATATATATATTCCCATGAAAGCAATTAAATTTACTATTTCGACATGCGTAATTAATTATGTTCGAATATTTAGGGGATCTCATTTTCTTATTTTATAATTTGTATTATTATTGTTTATATTGCCTATAAAAGAAGGCAAGTTTTAGAAATTTTTCATGGACATTCAGTACATTATCGTACATTTTATTTACTCATTTTCCAATAAAAATAAAGTTCTGATTCTGAAAAGAATGAAGATATATTATTTAATTTTCAAAACAGTTGTTTAAAGCTTCCTGACACACTTTATTTGAAAGCTGTATTACTAGAATATTTTGATCTCTTTCCGAATATCATGTTCTTGACATGATC
>SEYY01002313.1:57500-67500 GCA_009176605.1 Armadillidium nasatum | reverse complement strand
GTTCATCCTTATGCATATTATTGCTCGATGTCATGCCGCCAGGTGTGTGCACAAATATGCTCTGGAGGTTCAACTCGACTCGTTCCGGTAGCCCGCATAAAATATGAAGCTGAATCCCATCAAATATATGTGTGACATGTTGGAATGAGCACTTCGATAGCTCAGTCCACCTTCAATGACTCTGAATGTCCTTTGGCAGGCCCTTCTCGACCTATAGGATGCGATCCCTAGGGATGACAAACGAAACCTCATATCCAGCATGGAACGACGGTGCCAGGCCGTCATTTCATCGAGAGGTGGTCATACTCGTTACTGAGGTAACATCAACACATCCCATGGACAATCAATGTATCTTCAGGTTCATGCCCGTTTTGCGCCATACATCTAAGTTCTCATGTACAGATTTTGAATGAACGTTCATTTACCACTTTTTACTCACATGTGTGTGTATATTGTATCTCTCGAAATGTATGAACCATATTAAATATATTGTGATCCATATCCTGAATTTCTTTCATTCATTTATATACCTTATGCTCAGTGGTGTGATAACTTTACGAGGTAGTATATAATATATATATATATATATATATATATATATATATATATATATATATATATATATATATATATATATATATATATATATATATATATATATATATATATATATATATATTATATATATATATATATATAACCTACCGATCCTACTACTTAAACCCAGAGGTTCGAAGAAAAGTTTATTTTCAATTGAACTCCAACTCGACCAACTATATCAGCTAAGATTAAATGCAAAATCAAGTCATAACATTTAAAAGGATTGTCAAAAATACTGACGGCGAAGTACAAAGTGTTCAAAATGAACTCGGGTACTTCATCTGACATTGGTCAAATCACAAAATATACCGTTCATTAACACATACATTGTAAAAGCTGAGTCAATATTACTATACCCTCATTAATAATTTATTGATTTAACTATTTTCTTGAAGGTTGAATAGGGAGTTGTCATTAATTGTATCCAATGGTAACACATTTCAGAAATTAGCATCTCTGATGCTAAAGACATACTTTCTCATATGTAGATGACGTGATTTCTTTGTTTTTTTTTATTATGAATCTCTGGTGTGCTCATTCTCTTCAAAGGAAAATCTTACTCAATTTGGCATACAGTTGAAGAAAACATTTTGAAAACTTCAATCATATTCCCTCTAAGAAAATTTCTGTCTATAGGAAAGATTCGCATCCTTGTAACTTGTTTTTAAATTCAAAAATCATTCCTGTTGCTTTGGCCTGAAATGTTTTCTGGTATCATATATATATATATATATATATATATATATATATATATATATATATATATATATATATATATATATATATATATATATATATATATATATATATATATATATATATATATATATATATATATATACCTGTTTAGCTGTTTTATAAATTTTTTTCAGTTTTTTTTTTTTTTTTTTTTTTTAATGTAGACCCTATTTCACTCTGTCTTTGCTTTGTGATTTAAAAAAAAAATTGCTAATAATTTTATTCTTTCGGTTTCTTATATTTATTATTTTTAAAAGCACTTTCAATAATAATTTAATATATTTTGCTATAATAGTATTTGAAAACTGATCTATTTAAGCATATATATATATATATATATATATATATATATATATATATATATATATATATATATATATATATATATATATATATATATATATATATATATATATATATATATATATATATATATATATATATATATATAAACAAAATAAAATTGTTATATTGAAATGTTCATTATTTTGATAATGAACAAATCTTGCGCCCGTTAAATAAAATGAATTGTTGGGAACAGAATTCAAGTATACTTTAGAAGGAATTTATTGATGTTTTTTATTGTTTATTTTATTGTTCTATAATGTTTTAAAACTTCAATTTAAAGTAAGAAAAAAGTTTATTAAAATTCCTGTTTCAAGATAAGAAATTCATTCATAAACTTTATTTAATATAAAATAAAATTTTAAAAAATTCATTAAATTTTAATTTCAGAAGAATTATTTGATATATAAAATTTATTAATGAACATATTAGTGAAAAAGGTTGCGATAGATGTAAGCCATGAAAAGAACTTCTATGTTAAGATTGGGACGTGATGATGTTTATTTATTGCACTGAAACAATAAGAAATCCAACAGAACTTGTTGCTTTTGCTAAAAGTTATTTCCACACTCAAATTTAGTCGATGCTATTTAAAGATTCTAACGACTGATTCGCTGTACAAGATCGGCAGAGTTAAGCTGATGATAGTAGAATAAAATTGTCAGACCTGGATGAGAGATTGTACTCTTAAAAATTTTAATTCATGTAAATTTAATGATATATCATGTTTTTAAACTTTATAGAGCTGAAATAAATTTTATTTATCATGTGAGAAAAATAATGGAAAGAATTATGAAAATATTCTATAATGTGATTGACACCAGATATGAACTTATACCAACTGGTCAGTACTTATTCACAACACAACAATAAGATAGAGTAAAAGTTCGTACCGCAATAAATACCATTGTACACCTGAAATAAGCATGTCTTTGAAAATATCTTGCCTAAGAATTGACTACTCAAAAACCCTGACTTAAATCCTTAAATCGTGTTGATTTTTTAATTTGAAAATATTTATCTTACGAATTTAACTTTTAAGAACGATAAAAAAAAAATTTTTGTTTTTTAAAATGCTTCTGAACTGAAAAAATTGTTTGCCCTAAAAAAATTAATTGGATTTCTGCAAAGAGAAATTGATTCTGCAATTGAAAAAGATCAGAACGACTATAGTATTATAAAAAAATTTTAATTCAGTGTATATATATATATATATATATATATATATATATATATATATATATATATATATATATATATATATATATATATATATATATATATATATATATATAATTTCAAGTCTGCTAATGGGAATTACAACCCTGACATCTAAGCTGGTGAGGCAGATTGTTGCCTCTGTACCACAACAGTACAAAAGAAAATCGAATTGAGAAAGCTCATGTGCATTCAAAGGACCTAACTCAAAGGACCTCTCAGACTGCACTCTGATAGTGTGAAACAGGTCATGTACTATCCCCTTCAACCACAGACAATATATGTAAGTAATTTTATTATTTACACACACACACACACACACACCACATATATATATATATATATATATATATATATATATATATATATATATATATATATATATATATATATATATATATATATATATATATAGAGAGAGAGAGAGAGAGAGAGAGAGAGTTTTGAGCTTTTAAATTTAAAAGAGAATTTAAATTGAAATAATTTTGTAATAAAATTTGGCACTGAATCAAAATATTTCTAATAACATCAGTTTTATTTAACATTAATAGATAAAGATGTTCAATTCTGCTGTTAATGGGAAAAAAAATTAGGATTTTAGGTGTTATTAATATTATTATTGTTATTTTTATTACTATTATTATTATTAAAGTTATTATTATTGTTATTAAATTAATTATCATTATTATTATTATTATATTTATTACTATTATTTTCATTATTATTATTTTTATTATTCTTTTATTATTATTATTATTATTATTATTATTATTATTATTATTATTATTATTATTATTATTATTATTATTATTATTATTATAAATTATAAAATCTGTTCGCATGACTATTACAAGCTTTAGAACCTTTTTTCAAGATACCTTCGTATTATCAAAAGGTTTATAGTTTTATAAAAACGTTTATAAAAAGTTTTTATCTTTTTAATTTTATGAATAACATATGGTTGAGAAACTTTTTTTTTTCAAGGCAAAATTTACTAAATATTTCCTTTTCTTAAACGTATGGTTTAGAATAGAAAAAGTGGATCCAGAATTTCTTATATTGCCTCTTAATTGTTGATGTTTAAATTATCACATTCTAGTAGTTTTTACAATCTGAAATAGACGTAGTATAAAATAGACGTAATTATTAGCTTTTTCAAACTGAAATAAGCTAAGTAATGTTAACTTCATTGTACAAAATTCATTAGCTGATATATAATCTCTTGATAATAGAGCTTTTTTCTGAACTCAGTTCTATATTCTAGGAGTGAAAAGAATCTGTAGAGTAATTTTGATTGCCTAATAGTCGTTATTTTGTACTAACATATAAAATAGTGAATTATAAGGAAATTATAGAATTTTTAATTGACTAAACCTTAATTCCTTGTAATTCTTTAATGCAACGTTATAAAATTAGTAACTGAAATAACCAACTAAATTAAGCGAAATTAGAACCATAATATTATATATATATATATATATATATATATATATATATATATATATATATATATATATATATATATATATATATATATATATATATATATATATATATATATATATATATATATATATATATATATATATAGTGCATATGTATGAACGTTGTTCATTACTATATAATTGATAAGGAAATTTGGAATTTTCTGTAAAGTAATGAATACGTATTAAAGGTACTCTATTAGCGAAAAAAGATTTTTTATCCCTGACTTATATGTATCTCACAAAAATTTAATAAAATTACGACAGAGATTTTTTGGAGTTTCATTGTATCATAATTAACCGAGAAAGACATAAAATTGTAACCGTAGAATTATTGCTACGAATATTTTAACACATCTGACACCACTCATGGACATAGCCCTATCTAATGAAGTTCGAGAATAAAATAACACAAACCTCACAAGTTGGTGCAGAGGAAGTTTTTGAAGTGAGGAAAGTGAAATACAGTAGAATAAGCTTATGTCAAATAATTCCACGGAACAAATATATGTGGAAAGGAGGTGCTGCAATGAGCAATCTTTAAGTTGTCAATTACCACACAGGTTTTGTATGAAGATACCGCACCCTTGTGCTACTAGTACCTAGTGAAAAGAGAATTCGTCAAAGTCACATTGCAGGGGTACGAAGTTGACGAAACTAGAAAGAAAGAAAGAGAGAGTTTATTATTTTCTTGGCCTTAGACTCAACTCAATTCACAAGATGGTGAAAGTAAAGCCCAACCCGTAGTTGTGTTAACAATACGTCATTCATGGTCAAACGGTACAACAAAACAGTTGGATCAGCTGTTCTGAGCAAAAGAGTTCTCCCAATCTGAAAAGAACTCCCAGTATCCTTGAGGCCGCCTTTACATACAATTAGATTTGAGGTTTTTAACGCGATTTTCCTATTACTAATGCATTCAATAATGCAAACATCGCGGAAAGAGTTGAACCACTCAATAATAGTTGCTACACAAATTTCAAGATATGTGAAGACGTGAGTCACCGAAGAATAGTAATCATTAAATTTTATACAAACAAACAACTATTATCACTCTTATATAAATCGAAGTTGAAATAGTTTGATTTTTACTAATTAATTGATATAAATATCGATGTAACATACATCATAATACTTCTTAAGGTATGCCACTTTTCACCCTTTATATATATATATATATATATATATATATATATATATATATATATATATATATATATATATATATATATATATATATATATATATATCGTCATTCAGAAAACGTATTAAACTTTACTCGACAAACGGTAATCTAATTTTGTCTGGAGAGATACCCGTAAAAACTGCAGTTCAGCACAATTTTATTTCCCTTTATATATACGAGTATATATATATATATATATATATATATATATATATATATATATATATATATATATATATATATATATATATATATATATATATATATATATATATATATCCTTAATGGGCAAGGCCGGAGGACTACCAAATTCCACTAGAGTTGGGGAACATTCGGGATCTAATCGCTAATGGCCAACGTGACCCGATACACGGCGATTAAAAGTGTTCAAGTCGAAGGAAGTTAGGAAAACAGATAAAGGGAGTGTGTTCCAGACTTTACCAGTAGCGTACATGTAAGAGTGAGCATAGCGGTTAAGTCTGGGGTTGGAGAGTTGGACAGAGAAAGAATGAGACTGTGTAGAAAGTCGTGTCACACGAGCCCTTCTCAACGGAGGAGGTATGCGACGTGAGAGTTCAGAAGAGCAATGTCCGTTGTAATAGCGATAGTATAGAGAAAGTGATGCAACAATTCGACGGGAAGAAAGAGACTGAAGAGAGTTAGTAAGAATAGGAGAGTTGATGAGACGAAAAGCCCTAGACTCCACCTTTTCGAGAATATTATATATATATATATATATATATATATATATATATATATATATATATATATATATATATATATATATATATATATATATATATATATATATATATATATATATATATATTATTATTAAAATAATGTTTTTAGGTCATAAAAATAATTGAATTTCTAAATTCTTAAGCTTAGTATTAAAAAACTTTGAAGTTGTTAATACTCTTTCTTACATCCTTCCTTCATATATGTTTCATTTGTTTTTGCAATTGAGTTATATATATATATATATATATATATATATATATATATATATATATATATATATATATATATATATATATATATATATATATATATATATATATATATATATATATATATGCCCCCTCCTTGAAAAGGGCTCTTCCCGTGAGTGGTGATAAACTGTATATATATATATATATATATATATATATATATATATATATATATATATATATATATATATATATATATATATATATATATATATATATATATATATATATATATATATTGTTAATTGTTCGAATGTGGACGTTTAAGTTTGTTCTCCCCATTTTTTTTCTTTTTTTTTTAGTGAGTGAGTGTTTTCAAAAGTGTTTTTGTTTTAGTTTATATGAACTACGATTGAAAATATTTTAACCACCTGCAGCTTTTTTTTTTTTTTTTTTTTTTTTTAACCAAACCGAGTACCAAAATAAGTTCTAATTACATTTTTTTTATTTAAACATTTATTTGCCAATTTATTTGTCTGTTTGTTTTTTTATTTGTTTATTTATTTACTTTTCGTTTATTATTTTTTTCCTTTTAGTTGTTTAATGTGCTTCCTATTTTGTTTTAACATCCCGTTTTAGCTCGTTTACTGTTGGTATATGTACGTTCGTGTGTTTGCGTGTGTGCTTCTTCGAATGACGAGATTGCGAAGGCGTGAGGGTGGGTGTAGACGGGGGCTTTCTATTGACTTTGCCAAAGTCCGTGGTCTTCGCTTTAATATCGAATCTGTTGATTATCACCTCTCTAGCTCTCATCCTAACCTTTTACTTCTGTCTGAGGCCCGTTTGGACAGTGATTCTTTCTCTTAAGAACCTCAATGTCTAAAACTACAATTTTTTTCACAATTTTAAACTAAATGTGCCTACGTTAACATTAACACTCCTGTGACACGTCTCGTAAATCTAGAATCTCCTAATTTCGATGTTTTATGGCTTAAAATCTGTCTTCCTACTACTACAATTATCTTGTGTTTCTGCTAATACTCCCCTATTGGAACAGATTTTTCAGTTCTTTTTCAATATCTTACTACTTCTCACGAGACTTACTTCTTCTTATCCAAATGCTGAAGTCCCCTATTTAGGGGATTTCAGCGTACACCACACTGAATGCTTGAGCTCCTCTCATACTGATACAGGTGGGAAGGAGGCAAAATCATTCAGCATTCTCAACGATCTGGAGTAGCTGATTAAAGAACCCACACACATTCCAGATCGTCCTAACCAGTTCTTGAACACACTTGATTTATGCTTCACCACTACTCCAAGATATAAATACACCATTTTTCCTCCTTTTGGTAATTCTGACCATAATCTTATAGCTCTTAGTTATAATGCTTTCTCTCCAACAGCTTCACCATACCCTAAACGTACTTTCTGGCACTTTAATCGGGTTAATTGGTAGGCAATGCGTCGTTTCTTTGCTAACTAACATTGGAGTGAATCTTGCTTTGTCTCGGTGGACTCTTCAGTTTCTGCTGAAATGGTAGAGGTCGTGATCCTTGATGGGATAGGCATATTCATTCTATCTTCAACTAAATCTTTCTTTCCTCAAAATCCATGGTTTGATGAGAACTGTTCCCTTGTCCTTCGGAAAAGAGACAATGCTTATCGTGAGTGGAAAAACTCTCCTTCTCCTATCACTCTTGCTAATTTTCATTCAGCTCGGAATCGTTGCAGAGATGTTCTTCGACGGACTAAACGTACTTTCACAAAAAGTATGTGCGTTGATCTCCATGGCTCTCCTACTGATAAAAATTTCTGGCCTCTTGTCAAAAATATCTCTAATATCTTCTGTAAATCTGCCTTTCCTCCTCTTATTCGCTCTGATGGTTCTGTTGCTAATACTCCCTCTGAAAAGGCTAATCTCTTCGACCTCCTGTTCTCATCTAATTCCACCCTGCTCGATTCTGGCATCCCTCCTCCTACTCCTTCTCCTCTCAGGTATCCCATGTCTCTACCTGTAATTACTCATGATCGGGTGCATGGGATTCTGAAATCTATGAACGTCAGGAAGGCAAGTGACCCGGATGGCATTCCCGCTCGTGTTCTGAGGAAGTGTGCTTCCGAGTTAGCGCCTGTCCTCGTTCAGCTCTACTCTCTATGCCTTAATACTAATACTTTACCTCAATGCTGGAAGCGCGCATTTGTTCAGCCGATCCCGAAAAAAGGTAGCTATTCTGACACTTCCAACTATCGATCTACAGCTCTCATTTGTGTTCTATCTAAAATTTTTGAAACTCTCCACAACTCTCATATCCTGGATCATTTGTAGTCTCATTCTCTTCTCTCAGATCACCAGTATGGCTTTCGACGCTCGAGGTCAACTGGTGATATACTCTTCTATCTTACTGATCTTTGATCTTCTGCCCTTAGGGACTTCGGGGAGTCTTTTGTGATGGCGCTTGACATATTCAAAGCTGTTGACCGGATATGACATGCGTCGCTGCTCTCCTTTCTTTGGGTCTCCTCCTACCCTCTTGTCTAGTTTCTCGCAGATCATTCCATTAACATTCTTAGTCTAAACATAAACAATAAACTGTCTTGGAAACCACATATCACAATGGTTGCTAAAGCGGCCTCTAAGAAGCTGGGAATTCTGTTCAGATTGCGAGAATTTTTTCTTCTGAGCAGTTACTCCAAATATATAAGGGTCTTATTCGCCCTTGTATTGAGTACTGTTCTCACATTTGGGGGAGCTCCGGCTTCTCCTCTCTTCTTTATAGGGTTGAGTCTAAAGCTAAAAGATTAATTAACTGTACCCTACTTTCAAACTCACTTGATCCACTATATCTGCGACGTGACGTTGGAGCACTATCTCTTTTCTACAGGTTCTACAATGGCAGGTGCTCGAGGGAATTGGCCTCTCGCATTCCTCCACCGATGCGTCGTCCTCGTTGCACAAGGGGTGCCCTGCTTTCTCACCAATTTTGTGTGCATGTAGGAAACCCAAGGCTAGCCCGTTGTGGTGCCTCCTTCTTTCCAGCCACCTCTGTTCTGTGGAACTCTCCACCATCATCTATTTTTCCTCCTGTATTTAATCTTCCTCTTTTCAAAGCTTCCGTCTGTGCCCACTTGAAGGATGGATGTGCGTTGGGTCTGTGTTTGAGTGAGTTTTCTTTCCCTTGTGTGTGCCTCCTCCTTGAAAAGGGCTCTGCCTGTGAGTGTTGGAGATCTGAATATATATATATATATATATATATATATATATATATATATTATATATATATATATATATATATATATATATATATATATATATATATATATATATATATCGGTGTGTGCGTGCATTTTATTTATTTTCGATGACCTGGACTGTAATATGTTGACCCTCTTATTATTATCTTACGAAATTGAATAAATATTTTAATAATTTTATTTTTTTTCAATTCACTTTTAATTGAAGGAATTTCAATATAGATTACGATCAATTTATT
>SEYY01002313.1:52500-55000 GCA_009176605.1 Armadillidium nasatum | reverse complement strand
TTTTTTATTTTATATTTTTAATTATTGTAATTATATTTATATACCTATATATATATATATATATATATATATATATATATATATATATATATATATATATATATATATATATATATATATATATATATATATATATATATATATATATATATATATATATATATATATATATATATATATATATATATATATATATATATATATATATATATATATATATATATATATATATATATATATATATATATATTTTACAGAACGCCACCACTCACGGGCAGAGCCCTTTTCAAGGAGGGGGCACACACATAGGGACAAAAAACATGCAAACGTACACACCTAACAAACAGCCCTCAGGTGGGCGCAGACGGAAGCCTTGAAGAGTGGAAGATTAAATACAGGAGGAAAAATAGAAGATGGTAGAGAATTCCACAGAATAGAGGTGGCTGGAAAGAAGGAGGTACCACAACGGGCTAGCCTGGGATTTCCTACGTCCACACAAAATTGGTGCGAAAGCAGGGCACCCCTTGTGCAACGAGGACGACACAACGGTGGAGGAATGCGAGAGGCCAATTCCCTCGAGCACCTGCCATTATAGTACCTGCAGGAAAATGATAGCGCGCCAACGTCACGTCGCAGAGATAGGGGGTCAAGAGAGTTTGAAAGTAGGGGACAGTTTATTAATCTTTTTGCTTTTGACTCAACTCTATCCAGAAGAGAGGAGGAGCCGGAGCCCCTCTAAATGTGAGAATAGTACTCCATACAAGGACGAATAAGACTCTTATATATTTGGAGTAACTGCTCAGAAGGTAAAAATTCTCGCAATCTGAACAGAACTCCCAGCTTCTTTGAGGCCGCTTTAGCAACCATTGTGATATGTAGTTTCCAAGACAGTTTGTTGTTTATGTTTAGACCAAGAATGTTAATGTTATTTACAGGTGAGACGGGAGAGCCGTCGAAGAGGATAGGAAAGTTAGGAGGTGCTTTTGAGAGGGAGATGTGAAGAGGTTGAGTTTTTAAAGAGTTGAATTTCGCAAGGTTGCTTTGACCCCATCGGGAAATCCCATCCAGATCGGCAAGAATAGAATCGGAAAGTTGAAGTCGGGAAGCAATATATATATATATATATATATATATATATATATATATATATATATATATATATATATATATTATATATATATATATATATATATATATATATATATATATATATATATATATATATATATATCAGGGTTGCATGGTTTTAACCAAATGGTTTAAACCAATTGGTTTTTTTTGGTTTAAACCAACTGAAAAAAACCATGGTTTTTTTGGTTTAAACCAATTTTTTTAATTTTTTATTAATGAATTTATATACAAGCTATATAAATACGATATATATATATATATATATATATATAATATATATATATATATATATATATATATATATATATATATATATATATATATATATATATATATATATATATATATATATATGACTGATTTTTCAGAAATATTTATATATATATATATATATATATATATATATATATATATATATATATATATATATATATATATATATATTATTTTATTTTACCCCTCACCTTTCCCACTCTCGTGGGGTGGTGCCCGTCACAGTTCGTTTACACCCAAACATCCACACTCTATCTCCCTTCCCCCTCACCATGCCCTCCATCTCACTCTGTCCTCCGTGATTCTCCTACCTTCGTCCACATTCAAACCTCCCCCCCCTTATATCTCCCCTACCCTTCCCCCTTCCTCCCTCTACCTCGGATCTCATCACTCTACCCACCATCCTATTCTCATCCATTCTACACATATGCCCAAACAATCTTAATACACCCTCTTCCACTCTGCCCACTATTCCCCTCTTCCATCCACACATCTCTCTTATTCTTTCATTCTGATTCTCTCTACCCTCCTTAACCCACACATAGCCCTCAAACCTTTCATTTCAAAAACTTCTAATCTTTTCCTAATCTGAGCATTCATCACCCATAAATTGCAGATGGCAGACTCATACTCTCAAACATTCTTACCTTTATTTCCTTTGATATTCTCCCCTTCTTCTATACTTCTTCCCCTTCTCTATTCACTCTCATTCCTTCAATCACTCTTTTCTTTATTTCCCCATCCATTTTCCTTTTCCCTCCACTAGTATTCCCAGATATTTAAACTCTTCTACCTCCTCAAATTTCTCTCCCCCACCTTGACACCCCCCATTCCTCCCCTCTTATTGCCTCAACCCTGCTCCCAATCCTCATCACTTTACCTTTGATGAGTTTACCCTTAATCCCTTAGACACACATTCCCTCACAAAATCTTTCACCAACATTCTCAGCTTATCCCCAGATTCTGCAACTAAGACCGCATCATCCGCAAACAACAAGACATTTACCTCCCATTTCCCCTCTCTACTTCTCAACCTAATACCCTTCCCTTCCCTCTTCATCCCCCTAACAACACCATCCATTAACACATTAAACAA
>SEYY01002313.1:42500-47500 GCA_009176605.1 Armadillidium nasatum | reverse complement strand
TTAATCCGTAAAATAACTGACAGAAAATTGAAGATGAGGATTGAGGAAAAAAATATACCGATTTTTTCCGATGAAGATTAATCGCTCCATCATATATATATACATATATATATATATATATATATATATATATATATATATATATATATATATATATATATATATATATATATATATATATATATATATATATATATATATATATATATATATATATATATATATATATATATATATATATATATATATATATATATATATATATATATATATATATATATATATATATATATATATATATATATATATATATATATATATATATATATATATATATATATATATATCCAAGTGAATGAAATTCTAATGCATTTCTTGACTTTGTAGTTTCTTTCCTTTTAGCGATTTTTCATTTTTATTTTAAAGGAATAATTTTTTCCATATTTTCTTTTTAACCCAAAAATTGGAAAACATTCTGGCGTCAAATTTTTGCAATGGATAAAACGTGATTTGCATATATATATATATATATATATATATATATATATATATATATATATATATATATATATATATATATATATATATATATAATATATATAATTATAATATATATATATATATACGTAACTTAAATCTTGTGATTTTTGTTTTGAATTTGAAAAATTTTATATTCATAATATTATGAAAAAGGTTTTTGAAGCATGCTTTGCCTATATTTAAAAAAGAATTTGAAAATTTTTGAAAATTTGAAATTTTGAAATTTCGAAGTTGAAGTTTTAAACCTTCCTATTCTTACTCCCCAATACAGTTCCGTACAGTTACGGAAAAGAGTTTCTTTACAGATTTTAATTCACTTATTTTCAGATTTGAAAATTGAAAATAATGTTGGTAATCCTGATATAAACTATTGAGCTATCCTGACAATGTGAGTTGTCATGTATGATTTTATTAGTGTTTTCCTATATATAATATATATATATATATATATATATATATATATATATATATATATATATATATATATATATATATATATATATATATATATATATATATATATATATATATATATATATATAATTTCTTAATTATCAAAAAATTACCTCGGAAAATACGACTGCGATTTGATAGGTAAGAAGAAAGCAACGCTATATACTGTTGAAGATAACAGACTTTTGTTTGTGAGGAAATAATAATTAATCTGCATTTAATTAATACAAATAATTACAAATATTATTTTAAAATTTAGTATTTACACCAACCGCCGTTGCTATCCATGCGGATAATCTGTCGGGAAATATTTGGTTTTCCTCAGAAGCCTCCGAAAACTTCTTCAAAATGATCATTCAGTTGATGTTTTCAAAGCTCATTTCTCATTTGTTATCGGTAACTATAATTCTCCACAGGTTTAAAATAACATGCCTGACTCGGTTAAGGATTATTCTCTTAGAATTAGCGAATCATATGTGCCGTGTGGATTGAGTTTAGGTTGTTCATATTTTCCTTTCTGGATGAGGAAAGATGCCACGAACTCCTGGAAACATCATTTTTTTCTGTTCTGTCCAAGTAAACATCGGTTGTAAATTTTACGTCGATATGTGTTGTCTCTCCTATGAAGACTCAGCACTTCCAACATTAGAGATTAGCAGACACATGACAACTGCTGGATTTTTTGAAAATATTTTTGTTTATACATCGTGTTGTTTAGTCGCTAGTAGTGAATTTTTCCATGACTAAATGAACGTAAGGTTTTTGATTCTGTAAAGGTTTCACGGAACCAGAAGCCGGAATTTTCGCTCACGTTGTGCTGAGCAACATTTAATTCATTCGTGTAACCATCAATAAGAATTTTCTTGCGTGATAATGTTCAATGGTAGATGTTAGTTTTCTGAAGTCTGTTTCTCACCACCTTGACAATTACATTAAGGTAAATTGTATCTCTATCTTTTACGACATTAGTAAATGGCTTCCTTTCAACTTCTTTTCCTATTTGGGGCATAGAGTGTCTTGTCATATAGATCAAACCATTTAATTATAGTTGGACGGCTGACTTCCAATTCTCTGTCAATTTCAGTAGTACTTTTACCAGCTTCACTCTTTCCTACAGTTCTTGCTCTTTGGAAAATACGTCTGCTTCGAACATATATGTTCACAAAGTCTCTGAAAGCTTGAATATATATATATATATATATATATATATATATATATATATATATATATATATATATATATATATATATATATATATATATATATATATATATATATATATATATATATATATATTCCTGGTGTAAGGTCGCCTTGGTTGTTTAATTTGTTGATTAATTGTGTAGTTAGGAGAGCGGAACTGTATTAGGTTGAGAAGTGTGGAGGGTTAATGGGAGGTAAATGTTTTGCTGTTTGCAGATGATGCGGTGTTGATGACAGAGTCTGGGGAAAAGTTGAGAATGTTGGTGAGATAATTTGTAAGGAAGTGAGTGAAAATGGGATTGAAAATAAATCCAGAAAAAAAAGTTAGGAGGATTGGGTAGAGATGAGGAAGTAAGGGGGAGAAATGGGGGAGAGGTGTAGAAGTGGAGATAGAGAAATTTGAAGAGGTGGAAGAGTTTAAATATCTGAGAATGTTGATGGAAGGAAAAGAGG
This sequence comes from Armadillidium nasatum, assembly GCA_009176605.1. Taxonomy (NCBI): domain Eukaryota; kingdom Metazoa; phylum Arthropoda; class Malacostraca; order Isopoda; family Armadillidiidae; genus Armadillidium; species Armadillidium nasatum. The sequence goes on along the minus strand of SEYY01002313.1, from coordinate 44,851 downwards.
GGATGCAAAAGTAAAAAAAAGAATAGAGTGGTAGAGGGAATTAAAGTGATTGGGGTTTAAAGGAAGTAAGGAAGAAGGGGAGAATATCGAAAGAATTAAAGGTAAGAATATTATTTGAGTGTGTGTGTTGGCCATCTGTCATGTATGGATGTGAAGCATGTTTGAGATGAAGGTATGAAAGTTTGAGAAGGGTAGATAGGATTAGAAACGAAAGAATAAAAGAGATATGCGGATGGAGGAGGTGTGTGGTGGATAGAGCAGAAAATGGTGTACTAAGATGGTTTTACATGTGTGTAGAATGAATGAATAGAGAATTTGTGGGCAGAGTACTTAGATTCGAGGTAGAGTGGGGAAGGATGTGTGGAAGGCCAAAATGGAGACCGATGGATGAGGTGAGGGAGATTTTTGGAGGAAGGAGTTTGAGTTAAGACGAGGACAGTGCGAGATGGAGGGCTGTGGTGAGGAGGGATGAAAGGTAGGGTATGGGTGTGTTGTAAGGGAATTATGGTGGTCACCACCCCTACGAGAGTGGGAAGGGTTAAAAGTGATATATATATATATATATATATATATATATATATATATATATATATATATATATATATATATATATATATATATATATATATATATATATATATATATATATATAATAAGGTGATTCACAACAATGTTTACAAACATTGATAGATGTAAGGTGAGTGACATCCCAGTGAAATTCCAATGAATACATATAGGACCATAAGCTGCTCGTTTTTGTGATGCCGGGGAGACAATTTGGGAATTAAACATACAGCATACACCTTAGTTTATTACGTAGCAGGTAACATAGGGGAGGTGACATTTAAATAGGTGTTCAAAATGTAAGCCACAGCCTAGATACATAACTTGTACAGTCGGATCATACTGGCTTGCAACTACCGGAGGTTCATAGTGTTCCTAGTACGTATTGCGCCTTCCTTGCCCTCTGCGGTAAATGTTATCTGTCGGTAATATCCTCCTTATACATCATCTGCTTTAGATAACACCATAAATAAAAGTCACAAAGATTAATTAACCATGCTGTACATGTTACCCCCGTTGGACCCTACCACGTTAATAAAAGCACCCATGGCAACTCACGTAGTCATGACAACGCAACGTTTAATATTAATATTACCAACCTAATTTCCAACTATTAAAAAAAAAAATGGGAATAAAAATCTGTTTAGGAATTTTTTTTTGCAGGACTGTGTATATATTCTTTAAATATTTATACAAAATAAGACCATAAGGTTTTAGAAGTAAAATTATCAACGTTAAAAATAATAATAATAATTAGAAGAATAATGATAATTACAAAAATAATAATAATTATTCAAATAGTAGTAGTGATATTAATAATAAAATAAAAATTAAAATATTATAATTATAATTATGATAGTACTAATAGTATAAGTAATAATAATAATAATAATAATAATAATAATAATAGTAAGTATTACCTGTGTACGTGTATGTGCATGAATATACTTAATATTTTCAAATATCTTGAAATAGAATTCAAAGAGACAATTTCCTCTATTCCTTTGAATAGATGAAACAAGAATGAAATTTTTTTTTTTTTTTTTATTTCATCTCTTCTTATTGAAACACTTTGAACAATTTCCAACTTAATATCCGTTTGATTGGCCCGATTGACGACAACACGTTTCATATGAGCGACATTTTATCATCTTCATTAAGGAAAAAGAATTAAATAATGATTTCCGGACTTTCATTATTGGAATCTTTAAATTATCATTAGAAAGTTCTCCTACTCCTTTTAAAAGGAAATTAAAGTTTGACTTTTGAATACATAATTTATAATTCTTTAAATCATTCTATTCGACGACTTCGTTTCTTAATTGCTTTCAATCGTATTTTCTTTATTGACATTTAAAAAAAAAAAAATGCTTTTAATTATCAGATATATTGGATTTATTTAGTTAAATGTTATCTCTAACGTGTCTCGATTATTAAAATGATTATTACACTTTTTTTTCGGCTCCATCCTTGAAAGGGGTGGTAATATAAAAACATTCTTTAATCTAAAAATAAAATTATTACAATGATACAATATTGCTCTTGATTTTAAATTTTTTAGTTTTCGTCTATGTTTTAGTTTCACTATTTATATTCAAAAGGAAATTTTATCATTAAATATAATTCCTTTAGTTTTTCCTTTAGAATAGTTTACTTTTTATTTTAATTTGCTATATTGTATTATATTTTTTTTAATTAAAATTTCCTTTATTATTAGAAACTAAAACTAGCAATGAGGAATTATTATTAGAAACTAATACTAGCAATGAGGAATTATTGTAAGAAAC
>SEYY01002313.1:30000-35000 GCA_009176605.1 Armadillidium nasatum | reverse complement strand
TATATATATATATATATATATATATATATATATATATATATATATATATATATATATATATATATATATATATATATATATATATATATATATATATATATATATATATATATATATATATATATATATATATATATATATTTAAACATCACCACCGCTCACTGGCAAAGCCCTATTCAAGAAGGGGGTGAAAGAACAATAGAAGAGATAAAACAACCCACAAGCCCCACCTAACACAAATTTCGCAAGTGAACACAGACGTGGGCCTTAAAGGAATGGAAATTAAATTCAGCAGGAAACACACAAGATGGAAGAGAATTCCACAAAACAGAGGTGGCTGGAAAGAAGGAGGCACCACAGCGAACAAACCTGGAGTTGCCTATATATATATATATATATATATATATATATATATATATATATATATATATATATATATATATATATATATATATATATATATATATATATATATATATATATATATATATATGTGAGTTTGCATGTATGAATGTGAGTTTGAGTGTGTGTGTTTTGGGGCAGGGGGGGGGGGAGTGTATGGGCGAAATTTCCTAAATGTCAAATTAAAAAAAGTCATTATTTTTGTTAAATAAAAAAATTTATTTTAAATTTTGAAGAAGTTGAGTCATAAGTGCCTTATAAGTAATAAGATAAAAAATAATTTCTTCTTCTTTTTTTTTTTTTTTGAGCTTAATGCAATTAGAGTACAAATGAAAGTTAAAATGAATGAATAAAATTTATACAAATGTCTCTTTGATGATAATCAAAAGTTTTTTCATAGAAAAATATTTTTATGATTCTATAGATCCATTCTCTCCATTCTCTCTCTCTCTCTCTCTCTCTCTATATATATATATATATATATATATATATATATATATATATATATATATATATATATATATATATATATATATATATATATATATATATATATATATATATATATATATATATATATATATATATATATATATAATATATATATCCTATCTTTCTCTTTTTCTCCTTCTCCCTCTCTTTCTTTATCTCCCTCTTTCTAACTCATTATCTTTTTTCTCTTACTTATCTTTCTTGTTTCTCCTTTCTCTTTCTCTTTATCTAAACTTTTATTTTGTCAGCTTTTTATAAAAGGTGCGTAATGCTTTTATCAGATACTTTCAAACATTATGAAAATATAATAAAAAAAATGAAAACATCAAAATTTTTGAATAGTTTCCTTTAATGGAGGGTTTTGTGTATTTTGTATTTAAAATCCAAAGTGCTTTTAAAATATAATGAAATTTTTAACAAAAAACATGACTCAAGCATGTATTATTTATTTATATATATATATATATATATATATATATATATATATATATATATATATATATATATATATATATATATATATATATATATATATATATATATATATATATATATATAATATATATATATATATAAAAGCGTGAGTTCTGCTTCTGAGCTTACACCCTGACTTGATAAACTATTTCGTCTCTGCCTTTCTACTTCGACCGTCCCTTCTTGCTGGAAGCGATCGCTCATTCAGACTGTGCCGAAGAAGTGGGGACCCTTCTCAATCTTCTAAGTATTGTTCAATTTCTTTAACTTCCGTCCTTTCTAAAGTTTTCGAATCTATTCTCAACAGGAAGATTTGGAAACATCTCAGTTCTTCTAATCTTATCTCTGATCGCCAGTATAGTTTTCGTAAAGAACACTCTACTGGTGTTTTTCTTTCCCTTCTTTCTGACTCTTGTTCCTCAACTCTTCTGCATGTTGGTGAATCTTTCGCTGTCGCGCTAGACATTTAGAAAACCTTCGACAAAGTCTGGCACAAATCTTTGATTTCCAAACTTCCTTCTCTCTGTGGCCTTCTCTCTAATATCCTTTCCGGTCGTTCTATAATAGCTGTTGTAAACGGCCACCGTTCTTATTTTAAATCTATTAATAATAGTGATCCTCAGGTTCTGAACTATTTCCAACTCTTTTTCTGTTTTTCATTAGTGACCTTCTCTATATTATTCCATCACCTATCCACTCCTATGCCGATAACTCCACTCTTCATTACTCCCTTCAATATGAAAGACAGACCTTTCAACAACAGTTAAATGACGAAAAGGAGGATTCCATTTTTCAAGGATAGCTGTATGAGTGGAACCCCCCAAGATGTGTGAGTCGTACTCCATACAGGGGCGAACAACGGCTCTATAAAGAGCAAGCAACTGTGTTAACGTGAAGAAATTACGAAGGAGCCTCAGAACACCCAACCTCTAAGAAGCTTGTTTAGAAAGAGAAGTAATGTGATCCTTCCAAAAAAGAAACACCGAGAATATTAAAGATAGATGAAGGTTTGAGTTTTGTATTTTCAAAGAAGAAGTCATAGTTATGTTGAAGATTGTGTCGAGTAGAGAGATTGAGGAATTGGAGTTTTTGAGACATTGAAAATGGCCATGTTTTCTCTTCTCCAATTTGAAATACGAGTAAATTCAGAGGTTAGTTGTTTCAATGCCACATTTTAGCTTTATTTAACTACTGTTGTGAGGAAGCATCTTTCAAGCTGAAAGGGGTAATGAAGGGTTTTAGTCATCAGCAATGGATTGAATAGGTGACGAAGCAATATAGAAAAGGTCATTAATGAAAAGTAATGAAAGTGTTGGGGATATTACAGAACCCTGAGGAACACCACTATTAATAGATTTAAAGGATGAACGGCGGCCGTCTACAACAGCTGCTATAGAACGATCGGAAAGGAAATCAGAGATAAGTATATATTCCGAAAGAGGGAAGTTTTGAAATCAAAGCTTTTTGACAGACTTTCTAAGGCTTTCGATATGTTCAGCGCAAGAGCAAAAGATTCACCGAAATACTGATGAGAGGAGGGCCAAGAATCAGATAGAAGGGAAAAAGAGCACCAGTAGAGCGTTTCTTACGAAAGTCATACTGGCAAGCAGAAATAAGATAGATTCTAAAACTTTAGAAAGAACAAAGGTCAAAGAAATGGGAAGTTAGTTGAAGGGTTGAGAGGGATTCCTCTTCTTCGGGGCATGTTGAATGAGCGAAAGTAGAAAGGGAAAGATGAAATAGTTCACCATAGCATGGTGTAAACTCAGAAGCATAAGTTTTGAGAACCACAGAAGGGATACTATTAGGACTGTACGCTTTGTTAGTATTAAGCTCAGAGAGAGCAGAAATAACGTCTTTAGAAGAAATTAAAATATTAGGCATAAATGAGTTGAAGAGGGTTGAAGGAGTTCTTTAATTGTCTAAAGTTGAGTTGGAGGAAAAAGTTTGAGAGAAGAGCTCTTTTTCAGAAGATGGCAAAACGGGCGTTGTACCGTCAGAAGATACTGGAGGAGGGAAAGAGAAAGAAACAAAGTTAGTTAACATTTTTAGGAAAATACCAGAAAGAGTTTGTGAAAAAAATAACCATAAAGATTATTGCATTTTGCTGGATTCCGGGATGAATCATAAGTTGCATGAGTTTCTAGAGTTTGAAGACTACAGTAATCCCTGAAGGCAGCATCCCTGCTGCGGATGGCACGAGAACAAGAAGAGTTAAACCAATGTTTGGTAGGTTTTGTATAGAATGGAAAGAATATGGAATATACGCCTCTATGCCAGAGAGAATCACACCCCGAGAGACCCTTTTCACGGAAGAAATAATCATTCCATGGTAAATCAAAAAAGTATGACCGCAAGGCTGACCAGCTTGCATCACCGTAAAACCACAAGCGTTTCCTCGCTATAGGAAGGATCTTTCCTGCGGAAGTTGAAAATATAGAAAAGGATGCAGAGATAAGAAGGTGATTGGATAGAGTTTAACAGTATAAGGAGAAGGATTAGAAGCTAGAAAAAGGTCTAGAATGTTGGGTTCATCTCCAAGACGATATATGGAAGACACCTTCACCAGCTGAATCATAAGAACTAGAAGACACTATTGTCGGTGGTAAACAATGAAATCACCTTATATAATGATTTCAGAGAAGAAGAAGAGAGAATGTGTCCTATGTTGGACTTTAGATAGTCGAAGAATTTAGGATAGTCAGTAAAATTAGGAGATAAGTAAACAGAACAAATTAATTTAGTCGTAGAATGACAAGAGATCCTAAGGCACAAGATGGAAAATTCGGTAGTCTCCAAATTAGAAACACCAGGTATAAACAACATCGTTGCGCACATTTCCACAACAACCGTCTTTGGCTGAAAATTGAGGGTAGAAACAGTAGAAAGAACCAGAAAAGGGTTTACTATCAGAACGCTCAAGCATCTGAGTTTAGGTCAAGAATAAGATGAGAGGTCAAGAAGAGAGGTGATATTCAATAAAGTAGAAATTGGATTGAAGACCAAGAATGTTGCAGAAATTAATGAAAAAAAAATAGACCGCACATCCGCGGACAAGCCGGCTGCAAAATCTTGGTGACACCAAGCTTATATACAGTGCAATGTTTCTTTGTGTTAGAAGTGGTTTATTTTATTATTGTGATCAGGTCATGTCTTCACCAAGCAGGTCCTGCGAATCAAAACATGCATCAGCAGAAAGTAATTTAGTGCATCCTTCACTTGATGGAAATTAAAATTAAATAAAAAAAAATATTAAAGAGGGAATATGCGCAACTACATGCTGCGTAACATCCCGTTTTTCATCACCTGCTGACATGAAAGTATTGTCGTTTCTGTAAGATTCCGATTTTACCATCAGCATTTATTGAAACACACTGTTGTAAAACTACATATTACAATCTTCGAAATAGAGCGAAAAATCTCATTCACGGAAATCACTCAAACTCCCAAAAGAAGCTCTCTTTTAGACAAGAACTTTTGAAAGATTCGTTTTGCTTCACAGCAACCACGAAAAATAAAATCTTTAGAATGTTGATGTGTTTGTTTGTTTTAATATGTTCTTATAATTGATATAGTTAGCATTGAAATATATTTCTCTGTATTTTGTATTGAGGATTAAAATACGCGCTATG
>SEYY01002313.1:25000-27500 GCA_009176605.1 Armadillidium nasatum | reverse complement strand
TATATATATATATATATATATATTAGTCAGTATTTAATTCCTTTTTTATTTATATCTTTGCAGCAAGCACTGACAGCCCTGGACTATGTGCGGTCATCCTTACCCTTATTTCTTACCTTCTCATCCTCGCAACGTTCCCCTTTTCGTTATGTCTTTGCATCAAGGTAAGGTTTAAAAGATAAAGAATTTTTTTTATGACACATTTATATACATTTCTTTTCAGCTTACTTTTAAATTGAAAAAAAAGGAAATAATTTTGAGCATAAAAATAAAATTTTTGTTAGTAGTATAATACTTTATATTGTAAGAATTCTTTTCCTTAGTTTTCCTATTCTTATATCGTAGAATTTGCAGTAATGTGGATTAGCTCTTGGATGTTTGATTGACTTCTATGGATGAACTTTTATTTGTAGGGATGAGTATTGTGGATGAACTGATTGATTTATGTGGAATAACTTGTTTGGGTATGGGTGAATACTGTAGGTAAATTTACGAATGCATGGTTAAATATTGTGGATGAATTGACGCACGTACGATTGAATGTTGAAGATAAATTTGCTTATGTATAGTTTAATAATTTAGATGAACTTGCTTATGTATGATTGAATTTGTAGATAGATTCAAGTATTCATGTATGTATGACTGAATGTTAGTTAAGTGGTCGCATATATATGACTGAATGCTGAGAATAAACTTACTCATGTATTTTTGAATATACCACAAGTCCATAATTCGTATTATTTTTCATTCATCCTTTGCAAAGAACTTTCACATTGGCAGAGCAATTTCCTTCTGTAAGGCGTGTAATTGGCAGAAAAGAAAATTAATGGGAAATATGAAATGCAAAGTTGATGTAGTTAGGTAAATTATAAGGTTAATATAAAGCTAAAATATCAATTCACAAAGCCAATTTTGCTTTACATAAGTAGTAGGATGAACTGCTTAATACTTCACGTAACACAGTTTTGTTAATAAAACCCCTTCTGCTTGCATTTTCTTTTAGAATTCTTTAATAACAATTTGTAAATATACTTTACTCATATTTATAAAAAATTTGTTCTTTAAAATATAAATGCAATATTTCTTTGTTTGTTTGTTCAAATCCTATTGGGATATTTTATACAATATGCTTCAGTGAAAAGGTTAATATTTTAATAATAGAATCCAATTTGTAGATGGAAAGAGTTCTCCTTGATTGCACACATACATTTATGTTTACAAACATTTTGAAGATTAAAATCTTTTATTAAAACCAGCAATGTGAGTTAATGTAGGTTAAAAGATTTGAAGTTTTTTACAATTCAATTTAGTTCGAGATATACGTTTAAAAGCTAAAATTATTATTATTATTATTAATATTATTATTATTATTGTTATTATTATTATTATTATTACTACTACAAATTATTTTTATTATTATAATTATTATTATTATTATTATTATTATTATTATTATTATTATTATTTTATTTTTATCATTATCATTATTATTATTCTTATTATCATTCTTATTATTGTTAATTTTATTATTATTATTGTTAGTTATGATTTATTATTATTATTACTATTATTATTATTATTATTATTATATTATTATTATTATTATTAAAGCAAAACGTCTCATTAATACTTTTTTTTTCTGTAAAATATATCTGAATTAAAATTAAATGGAATTCTTTTAATTAAAATATATTTCGTTTTGAAATTTCTATTCAAAGACTATTTTAAGACCATACTTAAATTTATAAGATATGGAGTCTTGGAACCAAAAATGGGTCTTATTTACCCTATAAAAAAAGGAGCATTTTTGCATGCTTCTGGTGTGTGTATGTGTGTGTGTGCGCGCATGTGTGTGTGTGTGTGTGTGTGTGTTATAAGACTTTTTTTGTTTGCATGCAAGTAAGTGTTTCAAAGTAATTAAAACTCTATTCTAATCTACCTTAATGCATTATAAAACTTATGCTTATCCATTTTTGAAAAGTTTATATATATATATATATATATATATATATATATATATATATATATATATATATATATATATATATATATATATATATATATATATATATATATATATATATATATATATATATATATATATATATATATATATATATATATATATATATATATATATATATATATATATATATATATATATATATATATATATATATATATATATATATATATATATATATATATATATATATATATATATATATATATACACGCTAACTCCCCCATGGATGCGATGTTATCGTTGCTTTCTGGTTTGAAATAAACTAAATCTAATAACTAAAGGGTTATTACATTATATTAATATATTATATTATTATATTCCCTCTTCACGAGTTCCGTGGCAATCCCGCCCAACATGGGCGCAGATAAGGTGTGATTCCTGTTTTAATTGCTTCTTTAGAAATGTATGGGAAAAGATATAGAAATTCATTGTGCTATATATATATATATATATATATATATATATATATATATA
>SEYY01002313.1:12500-15000 GCA_009176605.1 Armadillidium nasatum | reverse complement strand
AAAGGGAGCAAAATAAGTGTAATATATTGTTTATTGGCATTTAATTGTACATGAAGCAATGGCATTGAAAATGCTTTCTACTGAGGCCCAAGCAGTAGAATGATCGATTTACCTTCTTGAGTGCGCCTTGTTCTATCCCACTTTCGGACCCTAGGTATATACTACCTAGAAAGTTCCTCTCATCGAATTGGCCAATGCTCGTGAGATGTGAACTTTTTAATAAAAAAAAAACTGTAAAGGTTATATAGTAGAAGATATAATGTTAGGAACAATTTCTCATACCAGTGGTGAGCTGCCAAATTTTGACTAACTTTCTGTTGACTCAAAAGACTTAACAACTGGATCGCTTCTCTCTGTCTCTCTCTCTTTCTCTTTCTATATATATATATATATATATATATATATATATATATATATATATATATATATATATATATATATATATATATATATATATATATATATATATATATATATATTATTTATATATAACTATAATTGAGTTTTCGGATCAAGATATATTATGAACTCAAGAATATATTCTACAGTATTAACTATTTGAATTCAAATTTGATGCTTGTTTGTTTAAATTTAAGAGATACCCTTTGTTCCATCATGAGTGAGATAGCGTCATCCATGCATGAAGCAGTAATTTCCTCAAAAGGATGAAATAAAGGAAAAGAACTTCGTACACTTCTTAGGCAATGAAAACACTAGTATGAGAGAAAGAGAAATGCAGAAAACAATGAAATAAAAAAGTAATGAGTTATAAAATATATATATATATATATATATATATATATATATATATATATATATATATATATATATATATATATATATATATATATATATATATATATATATATATATATATGATAATTATTATTCCGCTTGGAAGAATTGCAATATCAAAGATCAAAAGAGTCCAGTAATAAACAACGTTTCTCTCTTCTTCCTTCCAGTGTCTTGATATATATATATATATATATATATATATATATATATATATATATATATATATATATATATATATATATATATATATATATATATATATATATATATGTGTGTGTGTGTGTGTGTGTGTAATTGTAATTAGTATTAGTTATATTTTAAAAATCTCTTATTTCGAATGAAGCGATTAATTTAAAAAAATAAATTTTATATATATATATATATATATATATATATATATATATATATATATATATATATATATATATATATATATATATATATATATATATATATATATATATATATATATATATATAAATGGTTTTTTTTTTTAAGAGTTCCTTATAAATACTCATGATCATATTGCGTGTAAAGCGAAGATATATTGTTTTTGAAATCAGGAAATATGCTGAATGAGCAAAATTGCTGAATGTTTATTTTGACTTTGAATCCAGAAAGGGTGAAGAAACGGATTATTGATTAAGATTTGTTATTCAAAAATAAAAGTAAAAAATAAAACGCTAGACATTTATTAGTAAAATTGAAGCATGTTTTATTAAAGAAACCCGAATATTGTGACAATTTATTGTTATGCTTGTCCGGAATAACATTTTCAAAAGCAAAACCAATAAAAGGGTTAACATAAACAATGAGATATGGATGTAACTTTGTTGGAAACGGCCTGAATGTAAAGAGGTCATTGATTTTATTAGAGCGAGTACTGTAACTAGCAGAAGCAGGAGGAGATAATTTTATTAGAGCGAGTAGAGAAGCTGCTTTGGTAAAGCTGAAGTAGGTAAAGAATAAATTGAACTGAAAATAGAGGAGAGAAGAAATAGGAAAACTCTAATGAGAAGAACGATACAATGAAAGAGAATTTGTAATAAGAATACTGGAATTGCAAACTCGGGCGAAAAGAATCATAAAATATATCTCTGAAACACCTCACGTTAAATGGAGAACTTTTAAATTACCTTCTTTTGTTGATACAATAGATAAAATTGATAGCTACCTGAAAAAGTTTTAATTGATTTAATTTTGCAAATTTTTGTGGGCCTAATAATTGGTCTTTGAAGTTTATGAAAAAATTTTTATTGAAAAAGGTAAATGTTTTGAAAAAAAAGGTAAGCAATTCTTTTATGTTTTTTGAACGAAGTTGATGCAAGTATAGAAAGAGCAGCTTTTTAAAAACGGATGAATAACAGGCCCAATATATAGTGTGGGTTGAAGACGTACCCAAACAAGTGGGTATGTCCATACGATTCGGGAAGAATTACTAGAAATTGAAAGATTCTGTTTATATTCGAACAGGTTATTAAATCATGCAGATTACCCTCTTTTTCTCATTTAATTCGTAGAAAATAGATACCTAGTCTAGGTGAAAAATCTGGAGGAAGATAACTGAGAATTGTGGAATGGAGCTTGCCACCCTACGACTTCCCAGAATTCCCTTAGAGGAAGTGAATGAGACTTTCTTCATCCATATATATATATATATATATATATATATATATATATATATATATATATATATATATAT
>SEYY01002313.1:0-7500 GCA_009176605.1 Armadillidium nasatum | reverse complement strand
ATTAATTCATAGTTAGAGTGCTCAGAACGAAAACTCTACTTTTCCTTGAAACGTCTGAATATTCGAACACTTTCAAACCTGCGGAAAGAGATTAATGCAGTTCTAATATGTTATCTCTGCTAAATATATATGGGACGTCTGAAAGGAAAAGGAAGTGGAATCTACATTATATATATATATATATATATATATATATATATATATAATATATATATATATATATATATATATATATATATATATATATATATATATATATATATATATATATATATATATATATATACACTGTAAAACTGTGACCGTAAAATTTACGGTAATCTGCCGGCATTTGGCGGCTGCCAACTAAATACCGTAAAAAAATACGGCCACCGTTTTCTGATCAAAATACGGTCACAGTTTTCAGAATGGAAAAGTACCGTAAAAAATACGACCACCGTTTCTGATCAAAATACGGTCCGTTTTCAGAATAATCAAAATACGGTCACCGTTTTCAGTATGGTAAAATACCGTAAAAAATACAGCCACCGTTTTTAATACAAATACGGTGACCGTTTTCAAAACGGCAAAATACTGTAATTTTAACTGTAACCGTTTTTCATGCAAAAACGGTTACTGTATTTTTTACAGTAAAAAGTTGGCAGCCGCCAAATGCCGGCAGATTACCGTAAATTTTACGGTCACAGTTTTCAGCAAAAAAAAAAAAAAAAAAAAAAAAAAAAAAAAATGTAAAAAAAAATATATATTTATATTATTATTAATATTATATATATATATATATATATATATATATATATATATATATATATATATATATATATATATATATATATATATATATATATATATATATATATATATATATATATATATATATATATATATATATAAATATAAGTTTCACAGATAATTAGGAAGTTACACAGATAATTTTAACAATTTTGCCCCCCTGCGCAGATAATCACAGATAATTTTAACAGATAATTTTAACAATTTTGCCCCTCTGCGCTCCACTCAAAATTTGCCAAATTGTTTATAAAGCTGAGGACTTTTAAAGATGTGCCGTCATGTTTCTTGTTTTTTTTCTCTCTACCTTTGATCCACTTCCAGGATTTATACCAACAATACATCTAAAAAAAATAAAAGGTTATTAGATTTTCTCAATTTATTGTTGGTTGAAAGATAGTAAATATATAAAAATCTGAATAGTGAGTTATTAAATAATAAAGTACAGTATGACTTTCCTATCCCTGAATTAGATAAATTTATATTTAAAATACAAAAATGTCCAAAGAAAAATAAATCAATTAGTTTTACAAATTTTTCATCTGTATGCAACCTATTTTTCTGATATATCTGATTTTAAATGTCTTCTTGAAGATTCTCGTGGAGTTGTGGAACATTCTTGAGTAGAGAAAAAGCTAATCGAACGCTTTAAATAAAACACAAAAGTGTTGATTGTTCAATATCTTTTAAACAAGAAAATTATGTAGATTGGCAAAATGAAAAAAGAATTAAATTTTTTTTTTTTGTGCAGAAAATGAAATCTTTTGAATTTCAACACTATTGGGTGGGTATTAATGAGTAATGAAGATTACATTAGAGATTGGAAAGAAAATAATAAAACACGATATTATAGATAGGAAGCAAAATAATAAAACACGATATTATAGGATAGAAGCAGACTAAGTATTGAAATGAATGAAAGAAAACATGACAAGAAACTGCTTTTGTCCGATGATACTCCACAAACACATAAGAAATAAAGAGACAGTAAGAAGCCACAAGGGCCTTTCGAGACTGTCCCAGTCAAATCATGTAAATAATTTGTCTAACCAAATTTTGCAACTAACTGTCTATGCAATAATCAATGTCTAACTAAAAATGCAATGGCAAGCAAATGTACCCAGAGGTTTGTCAACACTATCGTATAACTTTATTAAAAGGTAATATATACTCAGACCACAAATGCCAAAAATATAGTTACGATACATGCTAATTATACTTTTAAATCATTTAATTTGACTATAGTAATTTTTTTGGTTTACAATGTACAATATACCCATGTTACAGAAATAACACCTAGGTCGCGCATGTCCTGTAAGATATAGCAAATGGTCAGCCCGATTTACCTATGCGGAAGAGAGAAAAGATCTTCTCAATGAGAAAAAATGAATAAAGGTTTATCATTCAGTAACCATAACCATGTTTGCTTAGTTAGCATTTCAGTTCTACTGTTATCGTTAAAGAAAAATGGAAATCAAAATATGGATAAGGCAATGGGGTGGTAGTTCTCAATTTGTCTTAACAGCTATATAAGCCTTTTGTCATGGATCAGCAAAATAGGAGGAAACACTACACAAATTTATAATGGTAAAACTATGTGTGACCTTCATTCCTAGTCCTGAAATATACTCACCAAGGTTTGAGAAGTCCAGAAGACAGTAAGCCTGAAACATTCTTAAAATCGGGAATATAGTATAGCGAATGGACGAATGAGATATTATTAAATAGGTTTAAAAGAATGGCATATATTACAGAAGTAAATATAGGAGGCATATTAAAGGATAGAATCAGAGACTGAAAATTCATGAGATATGATAACAACCGCATTTGAAAGATCGATATTTATCATCAATAATATATCATATATAACCAAAATTATAACTAGCAGAAAATGTAAAAATATAGCATACCTATAATATTTCACTGCCTATTTAGCATATGCAAATTATCAACGAGGAAAGGGTGTAAAAGAAAATATTAAAAAATACAGAAATCAGACATCTCCTAACTCTGAACAAGAGAATATCATTCACACGGTAATTAGTGCATTACAGATGATGCATAATTTAATTAGGTATGAATAATTACGAAAATAGTTTATTAGGAATATAGGTTAGTAGAGCAATTTTTATTTTAAGGCTGAAAATATTAAAATTTGATAATTATTTCACCATACAGCGATACGAAATTTACTTGGCAATAACATTTTCGTACATTACCTTTGAATAAACTCCAAGACTGATTTACTTTCTTCTGGATATTCAATATTAAAAACATAAAATGCACCAAAAAGAACTGCAAAACCAGACAAAAAATCTTCAATGAAGTCAATCTGGACTTGTTGATCGACAGCTAACATAAATCTATCACATAAATTAATAGAATTCCCTGAAATAGAGATGATAACGTTAATACAAAGATCCCATACAACAACGCAGAAATATTTAGAATGTATGATTCAATTCAAGGATACATTCACAATTTAATTTTCAACTGTTTCAGAGATAAATTTTGAAAATTAACGTAGAAGACAAAATTACTATAGTTGATATTTATTGGTTAAAAGATCAGAAAACGAATGATAAGCAAGCACACACACACATGTAAAAGCTACGCAAAGTACCCTAGTCAGCCCGATCAAAGTGCCAGAAGACACGCTATATATATATATATATATATATATATATATATATATATATATATATATATATATATATATATATATATATATATATATATATATATATATATATATATATATATATATATATATATATATATATATATTACGGAAAAAATTATAAAAAAATATTACCACAAACAATAAGGCATGGCGTTTTCGGAAGCATATCTGAAGAAATTTCATTCCACTGAGTTGTTTCCTGAAAAAAAGAAAAATATGAAAAAAAGCTACAAAGAAAAGGATTCTCAAAAACAATAACAGGTTTATAAAATAACCAAGAAATCAAATTTTTTGTTTTTATTAATTACATACACCTCTTTGAAAGTAATTTGAGTAAAAGGTATTTGCTCTTTTAAGTTATTGTAAAGTCTAGAATATAAAAAACTTTCAACATATGCATCAAATGTTTCTTCACTTTAGTGATAAAAGTATTAGTGAATCTTCTATGGCAATTAATATAAATTACATATAATAATCTAATAAGAAATTATCATTTTTTTCCAATAAGATCACAACCAAGTGCTTATATTTTAAAAAGTAGTTACTGAAATTATTCAATGGTAATAATGAACATGAAATGAAATACATGAAATTTCTGTCATGAAAGAAGTATTCAATTGACAAAAATTGCTCAATCAAATTTCTACTCTTCCATCAATAATATTGATATTAATATTAACTGTTTATTATTGTGGAATATTTAAATTTTGGGTTACAAATCTTTATCATAAAACTATAAATTATAACTTACATTCCATGCTTTCAGAATATGGTAATATAAAAATAATGCATTTTCATGTGTCCATAAATAATCGAACTATATTTAAAAAACAGTATCTTTGTGCAATATTGCGACTTGGAATCATAAGAAAACTTAATTTACATATTATAAAAAATTAACATAATAAAAGGAAGAAAATATTAGAACTACCATAATGATATTGTCCTAATACGAACCATATTTTATTAAAAAGAAATCAAAATTATAACAAATATTTTATTAAAGTTAAAAGTATGTCAACAAATTTTATTATATGTAATTGCGATACGATTCATACCAAAAATAAAATTAAAAAATTATTTTTTAGAACTTACCTCAACAATTCTGAAAAGAACACCATCTTCTTTAAAATAAGCTTCCAAAAGATTAATAATGACTGAAGGTTTTTCATCTAATGTACAGTCATTATTTGCTTCAAGATTTTCAAATTTTTTCATTACCAACTTGATACGATCTAATGAACAATTTTTCATAAACTTGAATATTCTTTGTCCTTTAGTTGACAAACCTGACTCAAGTGACTGCATTAAATCAATATTGACTAAATTCTTGAAGTGAGATAAGAGACCCTCCTTTTCAAAAAGTTTAGGATATCGGCATTTAATCTCTGCCAAGGGTGTCCCACCATTAATAAGGCATCTTTGTGCGTGAAAATCAACGGCATCAGAATCATCACAATCTGGCTCTTCAGGTTGCCAGTTTACGCATCCATAGCTGTCTCTAATATTGTTGCGTTGAATATTAGTGGAGTCAGACAATGCAGATGAATATTTTCTTTTGGCAGGATGGATCTCTCTATTGATATTTTCGGATCTAAGGGTCAATTGGCGTTGAAGAGAATCCCACCCACTTCCAACAATCATTTGGTCAATTTTGTCCTGGAAGGACATTGGATATTGCTCAACAATTTTCATAGCAATTATTTCCATGTGTTTTTTTCGTGGATTTTTACATTTACCATGGATGTGACTTACAATAATGCGAACCATTTGTCTTCGTAATTGTGCTGATGGCCTCTCAGACTTATTTATGCTCTGCAACAGTGCCTTTGGCATTAAATCCCAAGGTATATTAAACTTGAATACCCAATTTGGGTCAGTATTAGAATAACTGTGTTGATCTTGATCATTTTCATTTTGCTTACTTGTGCATCCAGTTTCCATAGGTAAAGATTTATCCATTAACGATGAAACACTTTCAGAAGCTATGAAAAAGTGAAATAGAAAGACAAATCTTAATTCTGAATTAAAATTACTCAATTACTATCAAAATATTAAGAGTGAACAATTAGTTGTCAATCATACTATTGCGGCAAAAATTTCCATTGTAAACTCTACAACAAAGTTTCTATTTTTAACTAAAAATGAAATTTTTTTAAAATTTCCTCCAAAATTATTACAAAAATATAATTTGTTAGCATTGTTATAATAACATTATCAAATTAACTAAAAACTGCAGAATATAAAATTCCTACCTGCTATTTTCCATGACTTAAGAAGCTTTCTAACATGAATTGGTTTCAAGATTTCACATAGGTCTTTTTCTTCCACGTATTTCAAATCACCCTCATCTTCAACACCACAATCAAGAAGTTTTGTGGCTACAGAATTCAACTTTTCACTACACAAGGAAGGAAGATCCTTTTGAATTTTTGCTTTAATAATTTCCATTTTTATAAAATATATTATAATCTGAAATTGTCAAAAAACATGATATATATATATATATATATATATATATATATATATATATATATATATATATATATATATATATATATATATATATATATATATATATATATATATATATATATATATATATATATATATATATATATATATATATATATATATATGAAAATAATAATGGTATGTTCTATATCACATCAAGTTGTACATAAATTTTTTGTAATGGCATTTCAATTATATATATATATATATATATATATATATATATATATATATATATATATATATATATATATATATATATATATATATATATATATATATATATATATATATATATATATATATAGGGCTGGAAAAAAATTTTTTTTTAACAACCAACCCACAAGGGTTTATTTGTATTTTTGGGTTATAGCATTCCTAAAGAATTAAAACTATAGATATGCATCCATTACACATCTAATTAGAATCTAATGCTTTTATATTTTAAATACAGGAGAAAATTTAACAGATAATCAAGTGACTAAAGCAGAAGAGTGGCTCTCTCTGAATATCATACAGATTTCCTGAGTGCACTCTGCCTATTCAAACTCAAAGGCCCAGAAACTTTTTCATGATACATGTTTAATAGCAACATTCTAACTACTGTGACACCTGAACATTGGTGGAGATTCATTGGCATGACGCAAGACAAGGTGAAAAAATGAGAAAAAGCTCTCCACTGGAATTCTGCAAATTTATTGCAGACTTGCACTGATGTCCAGCAAGTTCTGGCTCTATTGAAAGAGTTTTGTCAACTTTTGGGTTGGTGTGGATCAAATTGAGAAATTCATTAGGAAATGAAAGGGCTGGAAAGCTGGTTTCAGTTTACAGATTTTTGAATTCTAATTCTGGACCAGTTGTGTCATCTAAATATTAATCTCTTTGGCTAAGCTAATGCCCCCTTGTTTTAGTTTTGCTATTTACAGTCATTGTTTTTAAACTTTAAATGCACATCTCTTTAAATAAATGGTTCTTAAAAACTAAGAGACTGTTAAATTGATTCCATGATACAGTTTTGTAGCACAATCTTACTACAACTTATTGCAGAAGAGTTTATAGTATTCTTTTTAGAATGAGTACTACTACTGCCATAAATTTAATGTTTTTCCATCAAAATTCCTTTAATTTAAAATATTTAAAAAAAAAAAAAAAAAAAAAAAAAAAAAATTGTTTTTTTTTTTTTTTTTTTTTTTGGGGGGGGGGGGGTGATTTTTTTTAAATGCCAATCCTGATATATATATATATATATATATATATATATATATATATATATATATATATATATATATATATATATATATATATATATATATATATATATATATATATATATATATATATATATAATTTATTTGACAAAGTACAACCACTATAACTTAAATAAAATATCATAAGTACTTACATTTGTACTTTAGCTTGGTGTACTTGGGGAGAAAAAAATACTATTGAAAACAAGCTAATTTCAAAATAAAAATCCTCAATAATATCAATTAACCAGAAATGATAACACAATGTGG
>SEYY01002312.1:45000-47500 GCA_009176605.1 Armadillidium nasatum | reverse complement strand
CCTAGAAAGACCGAATCCTTACCAACACTCGTCATAACTTTTACTTCATTTTATTATTATTATTAATTTTCACCCATATGAACTTATATATTAAACCCCAGCACACACGGTCCAAATCAAGAGCCGACATACTTAACACCGAAAGATGGTAAACTCTATATTTTTTCATATGCTAAATCCCCTTTAGCATGCTTTTACTGAATATTTTGCAGATCTCATGATAAAAACCCATTCCTCACCAGCACTCGTCGTAACGCTTCCTTCATATATACATTTCATTTATTGAGCATACTTTTACTTGGACAATACAAGCCCTCATACTAAGATTTCTAACAGCGTCAAACATAAGAATACCTGAATTTCCCAATTCTATTTAACATAAGAATACCCGATTTTTCACATCTAGTTAACATATATGCAGCATTATCAATAACGAGGCTATGCATACTAATAACTTATACATTTACTTTCGAATGATGCAAACATTCAATATAACTAACCCGTAAAAACTTTGTACTTTCACACTTCATCTATTTTCTTGAGAGTCTTCATAAACTATCTACTTCAGAGGTCAATTCATTAACAATACTTGTATTCATACTATGGTTTCAGACAGCAACCGTAGTAACATGTGCCATTACTTCTCCCTCATTTTATTATTATCATTAATTTTCATCCTATGTGAATTTATATATTAGATCCCATTACACTCGGTCCAAATCAAGAACCGACATACATATCACCGAAAGATAGTAAATTCCATAATCAGTACATGTTAAATCTCCTTTATTCCATCTTCCCCGCATATTCCACTTATCTCCACCGAGAAAGACCGAATCCCTACCAACACTCGTCATAATTCATCAACCATATATACATCTCATTTATTTAACATACTTTTACTCAGGTAAAACAAACACCCATACTAATTACTAAGGTTTTCTAACAACATCAAACATAAGAATACCCAATTCTATCAATATAACTAACTCGTAAAAACTTTGCATTTTCACACTTCATCTACTCTCTTATGAGTCTTCATAAACTAACACGCTTTAGATGTCTGCATATCGACAATACAAGTATTCATACTAGGGCTTCGGCCAGCATCAAACATAGGAATTCTCAAATTTAGCAATTCTAGTCAACATACACTCAGCATCATCAATATTGAGGTTAAGCAAACTAATAACTTATTCATTGACTTTCGAATGGTACCAACATTCAGTATAACTATATCGTATAAACTTTTATATCTGTCACACGTCGTCTATTTTCTTAAAGTCTGACTCTTTTACAAACTATCTTACACTGTTTAGAACTTCGAATATTTATTTTATTAACATTTTTCATTTAAAATATTTAATTTTACTTTTTTTATTTCATCAAACATCCGATATAACATGATGCGTACACACATGCCAACGTAAGGTATCTTCAGAAAACACAAGCAATTAACGAAAACATAGATGCCCAAACACATTTTCATGCTTTCTAAATTATTCATAGGGTTATTTCCTATACAGATAATGACATCCTTATATATAGGCTTTTCATACTTAACAAAGATTTTCATATTAACTGTATCTATAACTATAACCTTCATAATTTTACTTAAACTTATTTATTTAATAAACAATATTTTACCTTATATTTGGATTTCAACACAACTTTTACGATACAGTAAGGTTCTTACTAATATATTAAAAATACAAAAACACAATTACCGACTGACACATTTATACTTTATTGTTTCTATGGTGCTTTATCCTAAGTAACATTCCAAACAACCTATCCAATCATAATCAACAACCCTTATTCCTGCATTTTCAAGTTAGCATATTTCAAATACGAGACAAATATTTCATATTAAACATGAATAAACAATTATTTTCATGTATTGACCTGGTACGAGCTGTATTTTGTTTACTGACATTAGCTTTTCATGCATTTTTCAAGTTAACATATTTCAAATACGAAGTAAATATTTCATATTAAACATGAGAAAACAGTTATTTACATGTACGACTCTATCACTATCTGTATATTTACTATCATTAACTATTTTAAGCATTTTTAGTATAAATCGATTATTGACACTTATACAGTAATTACAGGAAAGACACCAATATAGACAGTAGGGTACATTAAACATAAGCATACATTATTATTTAATTATACTAATATACCAATAATTTCGATAGTAATTTATGTTTCGATATGAGAGTATAGGTAAATACAAAGTTAGTATTGGTTCGACATGTTTCACAGGGCATACGAAGTGTGTTTTTATAAGTAATATACAAAATTCAACATTACATAGCTATCTCATGTTTCAAGAAACGTACATTTTATATTTTCAAGCTAATATATTTTATTCTCATCACTCCTAACCATAACAACCTAACAAATTTGATTTCGAAGGTCCTACCAATTAAATCAATATTGCTTACTTTATAAATGTAACCTTTCCAGAGGTAACATAACCTAACCTTAGAAG
>SEYY01002312.1:30000-42500 GCA_009176605.1 Armadillidium nasatum | reverse complement strand
CTAACTTGAAAATGCAGGAATAAGGGTTGTTGATTATGATTGGATAGGTTGTTTGGAATGTTACTTAGGATAAAGCACCATAGAAACAATAAAGTATAAATGTGTCAGTCGGTAATTGTGTTTTTGTATTTTTAATATATTAGTAAGAACCTTACTGTATCGTAAAAGTTGTGTTGAAATCCAAATATAAGGTAAAATATTGTTTATTAAATAAATAAGTTTAAGTAAAATTATGAAGGTTATAGTTATAGATACAGTTAATATGAAAATCTTTGTTAAGTATGAAAAGCCTATATATAAAGGATGTCATTATCTGTATAGGAAATAACCCTATGAATAATTTAGAAAGCATGAAAATGTGTTTGGGCATCTATGTTTTCGTTAATTGCTTGTGTTTTCTGAAGATACCTTACGTTGGCATGTGTGTACGCATCATGTTATATCGGATGTTTGATGAAATAAAAAAAGTAAAATTAAATATTTTAAATGAAAAATGTTAATAAAATAAATATTCGAAGTTCTAAACAGTGTAAGATAGTTTGTAAAAGAGTCAGACTTTAAGAAAATAGACGACGTGTGACAGATATAAAAGTTTATACGATATAGTTATACTGAATGTTGGTACCATTCGAAAGTCAATGAATAAGTTATTAGTTTGCTTAACCTCAATATTGATGATGCTGAGTGTATGTTGACTAGAATTGCTAAATTTGAGAATTCCTATGTTTGATGCTGGCCGAAGCCTTAGTATGAATACTTGTATTGTCGATATGCAGACATCTAAAGTGTGTTAGTTTATGAAGACTCATAAGAGAGTAGATGAAGTGTGAAAATGCAAAGTTTTTACGAGTTAGTTATATTGATAGAATTGGGTATTCTTATGTTTGATGTTGTTAGAAAACCTTAGTAATTAGTATGGGTGTTTGTTTTACCTGAGTAAAAGTATGTTAAATAAATGAGATGTATATATGGTTGATGAATTATGACGAGTGTTGGTAGGGATTCGGTCTTTCTCGGTGGAGATAAGTGGAATATGCGGGGAAGATGGAATAAAGGAGATTTAACATGTACTGATTATGGAATTTACTATCTTTCGGTGATATGTATGTCGGTTCTTGATTAGGACCGAGTGTAATGGGATCTAATATATAAATTCACATAGGATGAAAATTAATGATAATAATAAAATGAGGGAGAAGTAATGGCACATGTTACTACGGTTGCTGTCTGAAACCATAGTATGAATACAAGTATTGTTAATGAATTGACCTCTGAAGTAGATAGTTTATGAAGACTCTCAAGAAAATAGATGAAGTGTGAAAGTACAAAGTTTTTACGGGTTAGTTATATTGAATGTTTGCATCATTCGAAAGTAAATGTATAAGTTATTAGTATGCATAGCCTCGTTATTGATAATGCTGCATATATGTTAACTAGATGTGAAAAATCGGGTATTCTTATGTTAAATAGAATTGGGAAATTCAGGTATTCTTATGTTTGACGCTGTTAGAAATCTTAGTATGAGGGCTTGTATTGTCCAAGTAAAAGTATGCTCAATAAATGAAATGTATATATGAAGGAAGCGTTACGACGAGTGCTGGTGAGGAATGGGTTTTTATCATGAGATCTGCAAAATATTCAGTAAAATCATGCTAAAGAGGATTTAGCATATGAAAAAATATAGAGTTTACCATCTTTCGGTGTTAAGTATGTCGGCTCTTGATTTGGACCGTGTGTGCTGGGGTTTAATATATAAGTTCATATGGGTGAAAATTAATAATAATAATAAAATGAAGTAAAAGTTATGACGAGTGTTGGTAAGGATTCGGTCTTTCTAGGGTAAGATAAGTAGAATATGAGGGGGAAATGGCATAAAGGAGATTTAACATGTACTGATTATGGAGTTTGCTATCTTTCGGTGAAACGCATGTCGGCTTTTGATTTGGGTCAGCCGTAATGAGCTTTAATAATGTAAAGTTTGTAAAACTTAGTTATATTGAATATTGGTATCATTCAAAAGTAAATGAATAAGTTATTAGTTAGCTTAACCTCGATATTGAAAACGTACCTTATATGTTGACTAGGATTGCTAAATTCGAGAAATCCAATGTTTGATGTTGTCCGAGTCCTTATTATGAATGTTTGTTGTTGTATTGGTACCTTAGGCATGATAGTGTATAAAGAGTCATAAGAAAATAGTTGAAGTGTGAAAATATAAAGTTTTTTCCGAGTTAGTTTTATTGAATATTGGGGCCAATCAAAGGTAAATGAATAAGTTATTAGTTTTTCTACCCTCGATATTGGTTGATTTGGGTATTCTTATGTTTGAATCTGTCTAATATATAAGTTCATACGTGTGAAAATTAATGATAATAATAAAATGAAGGAGCATTTATGGCCCTTGTTAGTAAGGATGTTGTCCGAAACCCTGGTATGAATGTATGTATTGTTAATATATTGGTATCTTAAGCAAGATAGTGTATATAGAACCATAAGAAAATAGTTGAAGTGTGAAAATATAAAGTTTTTACGAGTTAGTTATATTGCATATTGGTTCCATGCGAAGGTAAATGAATAAGTTATTAGTTTTCCTGCCCTCGATATTGATAGATTTGGGTATTCTTATGTTTGATTCTGTTAGAAATCTTAGTAGGCCTGTTTGTATTGGCCATGTAAAAGTATGTTCAATGAATGAAATGTGTATATGGAGTTTGAATTACGATGAGTGCTGATGAGGATTCGGTCTTTATCAAGAGAAATCGGCTAAATATTCAGGGCAAACAGGATAAAGGGTATTTAGCTTATGAGGAAATACGGAATTTAACATCTTTCGGGGCTAAGTATGTCGGCTCTTGATATGGAAAAATTGTAATGGGAACTAATATATAAGTCCATATGGTTGAAAATAAATAATAAAATGAAGGAAAAGTTATGACGTGTGTTAGTGCGGGTTCGGATCATTCGTCATTGTCAAGAAAAAGGCAAAAAGGTTCAGTTCTAATTACCTGGAAAGCTGAATTTATTAGGATGGGCTTTATATTTTCATCAATCAATGTCGAAATAGGTAAACAGGTTAGCCGAAATTTACCTGGCCTATGTAGAAAGGTATACCGGTCTTAACCTTGTGTAATGTTTTATGATTACGCCCTCTGGTGGTTGGATGAATATGAAAAAGGGGCGGGGCTTATACTTCTTTTGTGCTAATGTCTAATGATAATTGGTGGAATATTATTAGTATGGATTTTGCTGTCGTGGAGCTTAGATGGACTCGGTTGGTCTTAGTGAAATATTGTCGTAAGTAAAAATGTTATATTATATTGTAAAAATATATATTACAGGCTATACGAATACATTTGTTTTAAAGAAATTCCATGTTACATTATGTTCATATACTTATTAAGTATATAAAGTATATAGTTTATATGAATGAAATGTTTTTGAAAATGTTATTTTTATAATTTTTATTTAATATTTAATGAAGTTTGTTAAAAATGTTTAGTGAAAAAGTTTTTCTTCTTTTAATTTTCTTAATTATTTTAAAACTAAAACGCAAATAGATTTTATTAATATATTTTAAAAAATATTCATGTTAAAATAAACTTATATTTTAAAACGATCCATAAATGTGTTCATGTTTGTTTGTGTGTGTGTGTGTGTGTGTGTGTATGTGTGTGTGTGTATGCATCGGCCTTTACAAGCTTTTATAGCTTACCTACCTCATGCTGCTAAGTAAGATATCTTAAGGGCTTAGGGTATGAAATACTACTACTGTTACTATTACGTATAACATAATAATAATAATGATTGAGTATGTGGGTATATGTGTGTGTGTGTGTGTGTGCGCGCGTGTAGATATTCATATATGTGTTTAACAATCTGTTATATAATAATAATAATAATAGTAGTAATACTAATACTAATGAAAATAATAATAATATATAGTGAAATTTATTTATTTAGTGAAAAAAACTAAAAACAGTTACTATGGAAACATCATGTGTGTGTGTGTGTGTGTGTGTGTGTGTGTGTGTGTGTGTGTGTGTGTGTGTATGTGTGTTCTTAATAGTGATGGAGGGATATGGGAATCGTAAGGTAGAGTGACGGGAGACCCCGCACCCTTATCCATATATATATATATATATATATATATATATATATATATATATATATATATATATATATATATATATATATATATATATATATATATATATTATTTATTTCATCAACATTGGTATATAGCTATATATGAATAACTATTACTAACTTTATAATTCTTTTATTTCCTGAGGAATGCTGATGCTGAGCTGGGGATGCTGGATAGAGGTCAAGTTATGGGGTACCCTCACGCCATTATATGTATTTATTTCCATCTTTAACTTTATTTTATATTTTTTCCTTTTTATATTTTTTTTTTTTTTATTTTATTTTTTATTTTCATCTTTAACTTTATTTTTTATTTTGTTTTATATATTTTTTTTTTTTTTTTAAATATTTTATTTTTATTTTTATTTTATTTTTAATTTTTATTTTTATTTTTATTTTTTATTCATTTTTTTAGTTTTAGTTTTATTTAATTATTTTTTATTTTCTATTACTGTTATTATTTATTATTTTTATTATTTATTTAAAATATCCCCAAGTGAAACATCCTGTGTGCTGTATTTTTTAACAAGTTGCCTCGGTATGGAGGGTGCGTACCCCTGTTGAACGGCTGGATGAATGGTTCCTTGTGTAGGGGGGGGGCTATAGGATGTGATGTGGTAATATACATGTACCTGTGTTGATGTATATATATATATATATATATATATATATATATATATATATATATATATAATATTTTTATTTTTATTTTATTTTCTTAGGCCTAAAAAAAGGTTGAACACCTGATTAGCCTCAGGGTAACAGGTGTTGTTTACATTTTAACTTATACTATTTTTTGAGAAGTAGAATTGGTGTTACCAAGCTAAAGGAAGACCAATTAATTATGTTCTTCATTAAAAGAAGTGACATTTTCAAACTTTTATAACAATAGAAATAAGTATTTTTAGCTTACGTACAATGAAGAAAGAAAAGGTTATTTTCTTTTGTTAAACCACCTGATTAGCCTCAGGGTAAACACCTGGCGGTTAGGCTTAACTTAGGCCTAAATTAAGGTTGAACACCTGATTAGCCTTAGGGCAAACATCTGGCGGTTAGGCTTAACTTAGGCCTAAAAAACGGTTGAACACCTGATTAGCCTCAGGGTAAACACCTGGTGGTTAGGGTTATTTTGTTTTCCTCTATCTCTGAACAACGAAAGAATTTATCAGTTGTGAAGCAGTCGCTGAACCGTAAATATGGTCTCTACACTTCATGGAAAGTGTCCCAGCCGGATAGAAGTCAATGTTTTTTAAAATTAATTAGAATGACATAATAATAAAGATGATGATGAATATAAATACAAAAAACAAAAGAAAAATAATAATAATAATAATAATAATAATAATAATAATAATAATAATAATAATAATAATAATAATAATAATAATAATAATAATAATAATAATAATAATAATAATAATAATAATTCCCCGGGCAAGTTTCCGGTTGGCGGAATTTTTTTTAGCACGCGGGCGGGCGCGGGAGCGGGCGGGCTCGGGTGGGCTCAGCAATCCCCCCAAAGGGTGGTGACGCGGGTGACAAGATTTATATATATATATATATATATATATATATATATATATATATATATATATATATTATATATATATATATATATATATATATATATATATATATATATATATATATATATTATTTAATTTTATTTATTTATTTTTTATTAATTAAATTTTTTTTAAATTAATTAATTAATTTTTTTTTTTGCAGTGTTGCATGCAACATTGCATGCAATTGCATTTACCGACAATATGGGTATGTAACTACTGACGTAAATATCTATTTTCAATACTGAGTGTTAAATTAAAAACACAAATACTGAGATTGATTCTGAGAAGGTAAGCGATTCGACAACTATGTCTCAAATGTAGAACGAAGAAATAGTCTTAAAATTGATAGATAGAAAACTTATTATTTTTTAAATTATTTTTTAATATTCAAACACATGACACACGAATATATGTCTATGGGTCTTCGCTCCGTACATTGATGGAAAAATATAAAAATTTCCATTTTTAGAACGAATATTACATATATTTAATAACGTCATACGTTTGGCAGTTGATTGAAGACTGACTCGTTCTGCGAAGCATGAAAATCTCAGTCGGAGTCAATTTAACTATTTTACCATTGTGTTATTAACACTGATTTTAGTCACTCATCTCATATAACAATAGTTATTTACGTCATTTCCTGCAAAACAATAAATTTTTTTTACACTGAATAAAACTTACTGTGTGTGTATATATATATATATATATATATATATATATATATATATATATATATATATATATATATATATATATATATATATATATATATATATATATATATATATATATATATATATATATATATATATATATATATATATATATATATATATATATATATATTTTTTTTTATTTTTAAAAATTAAATTCAAACTGAATAGTCTGAAGACATAAAAAAAGTATTTTAAATACTTTAAAAAAAAAATAAAATCAATGATTTCGAAGTCAAAAGGAAATTATTAAATTAATGTCTGTCACACAGAAGGATGTGATAACTATTACTACAGCATAAATACATATTTATACTATGCTATTACAGAGTATAAATAGGGCTTTATCCATTCTCTTTTTTTTTTTCTTTCTTTCTTTCTCGGATGGTCATCGAACTTCGATAAGATTTTCTTGAAGTCGTTTCGTTCCTTTTATTTACATCGCGTCCGTCGAAACTATTTCTCTCGAGATTTTTATGACTTCGTGTGGATATTATATACAGAAATTGCTGATCTTTGAAGGTCAACCTTATATATATATATATATATATATATATATATATATATATATATATATATATATATATATATATATATATATATATATATATATATATATATATATATATATATATATATATATATATATATATATATATATATATATACACACACACACACACACAACGATGTTGTGTGTTCTCGTGTATCTAATTTGGAGTCTTCTGAATTCTTTACTTTATGGCTCAAGCCCTCCTGCAATTCTACAGCTAAAATCATCTGTTTTGTCTATTTATCACTTAATTTTACAGACTGTAAAAAAAGTTTCCTACTATTTAAACTCCAAAATAGAACTCATTCTTTTTTCCTCTACTCTCTCTGAAATCATTTTAGGTGATTTCGACGTTCACCACCACTAATCTAGTTCTCATGATACAACTTCTGAATCCTCCTACCACTTTTATATTGAGAACAAAATTTAGATGTTGGTGCATCTCCCTACCCATCGTATCCCTGAGACCCTGACCGTCTTGGGATGAAACCAATATACTTGATTTCTTCTTAACCTCTTTTCCTTCTTCTTACACTATTAAATTCTTTCCTCCTCTGGGTTCAGCCGATCACTTTTTATCTCTGTCTCTTCAAATCTTCTGTGAGAATGTCCCCCGCCTTCGGTGACACGTTCTGACACTTCTGTGATGCTAACTGATCTGAGTTGCTGTTATGCTCCTCCGATTTTCTGTGAAATGATTACTGTTTTCGAGAAATGGATACCTTGGGATGTGCAGAATGCACAACCGAGGTGATTCCCTCTATCATGGAGGCATACATTCCATATCCTACTAAACCTAACACACTTTGGTTTAACTCTTGCTATTCACAGCAGGGCTTCTGCCATCAGTAATTACGCCAGTGAAAGAAAAAAAAAACTCGTACAGCTTATATATTTTATCTTTGAATTTTATAAAATCTTTTCTTCGTAATACCAAAAACTGTCTTCTCCGTAGAAAATGCAATAATCTTTCTCGTTCCTCTTTCTCACTCACTTTCTGGGATTTTGCAAAAAATTATCACTTCTAACTTTGTTTCTTCCTCTTTGCTTCTTTTCACATCTTCCGATGGCACAATTCTTCTCTTAAACCTTTTCCTTTAATTCCACCTTAGATGATTTCGGAGGTATTCCTTCTCCTATAACCCCCTCCTACTCATTTATGTCTACCATTGTAATTTCTCCTGAAACTGACATTCCTGCTCTTACCTGATCTTAAGTCTAAGAGGGCGTACGGTCTTGCGGTGTCCCTTCTGTGGTTCTCAAAACTTGTGCTTATGAGCTTGCACTCTACCTTGGTAAACTATTTCGTCTCAGTCTTTCTACTTCAAGCTTTCCTTCTTACTGGAAACGTGAGCTCATTCAGTCTATGCTGAAAGAGGACTCCTCCTCTCAACCCTCTAACTATCGTCATATTTCTTTAAAACCGTTGTTTCTAAAGTTTTCGAATCAGTCCTTAACAGGAAGATTTGGAAGCATCTCAATTCTTCTAATCTTATCTCTGATCGCCGGTATAGTATTCGTAAGAAACGTTCTACTGGTGATCTTCTTTCCCTTCTCTCTGACTCTTGGTCTTCTTCTCTTTGGCATTTCGGCGAAGCTTTTGCTGTAGCGCTAGACAGATCGAAAGCCATTGACAGAGTCTGGCACAGAGCTCTAATTTCCGAACTTCACTCTTTCGGTGTGTATCCTTCTCTTAGATATCCTTTCCTGTCGTTCTATAGCTACTCCTGTTGACGACTATCATTCTTACTTTAAAAATATTAATAGTGGTGTTCTTTAAGGAAAAGTCCTATACTCCAGTCTTTTCCTACTTTTCATTAATGATCCCTTTGTTACATCTATCCACTCCTATGCCGACGACTCCACCCTTCATTACTCCTTTTGTTTTGAAAGATGTTCCTACCAACAACAATTAATTGACGCTAGGAGAATATTCCTGGAACAGCTAACCTCAGATCTTTCATTTCTGTCTGGAGCAGAGAAAACACAGATGTTTTTAATACCTCAAAAACTCAGTTCCTCCATTATTCTACTCGACATAATCTTCCCCACAACTATATGACATCTTCGAAAACACTGCAACCCAGAAGCACCCAAGCACAATGCCATGTAGCCCTAGAAAGGGTTCCAAGCACCCTCCCTCATATATATATATATATATATTATATATATATATATATATATATATATATATATATATATATATATATATATATATATATATATATATATATATATATATATATATATATATATATATATATATATGCCAGACTGCACTTTTAACATTTCTTAAATATTACAAAAACTACTAAACGTACATTAAAAAGGATTATATTTTTGAAATCCATAGCAAATTTTGATTAAGAAAAATTGGGAAATAAAAAATAAATTCTTATAATATTTTATTACGTAAGTAAATTTTACTTTTTTTTATTGGGGTTTGAAAGAATCGTGCGTCTGGCATGGTCTCTTTTTTTTAAATAAATTTATCGAAACTTAAATTTCGCTAATGACTAAGAAAATTTTAAAAGATGTGATATATATATATATATATATATATATATATATATATATATATATATATATATATATATATATATATATATATATATATATATATATATATATATATATATATATATATATATATATATATGGTGTAATACATCAGTTAGGCTTATATACCGCGGCCATCTTCGGTAGTTCAGGTTAAATAAGTCGAATTAGTTTTGTTAAATCATACTTATTGTACACAAACATTTTTTTAAAAAAAATTTATTTTCAAATATTTTATAATTTTCATACCAAACATTCGACAAAGGATTCCAAAAATGTTATCCTTTTTAACGTACGTTCAGTAGTTTTTTGTAATATTTAAGTATGTTAAAGTGCAGTCTGATAATATATATATATATATATATATATATATATATATATATATATATATATATATATATATATATATATATATATATATATATATATATATATATATATATATATATATATATATATATATATATATATATATATATATATATATATATATATATATATATATATATATATATATATATATATATATATATATATATATATATATATATATATATATATATATATATATATATATATAGAGAGAGAGAGAGAGAGAGAGAGAGAGAGAGAGTGTTGGTCAAATCTTTATACACGTTTTATAAAGCGTAAAATAGTCCTTGTCACAAATGTAAATAAAAATCAATGTGCGCAAAAGAGGCAAAGTTTAAAACATTGTTTCTCAAAGCTTTTGTCTTGAATAATAAATAACATTAGGTTAGCCTAAAAGTATTTTAAACGCTTATTATATAAGTTAGCGATCTTCGTTTGTTTGTTTCGAGCGACACAAGAGATAAGAGAAGTTAGTCTCAACGCGCTACGACAGGACGGAGTGTCATTAACATCTTAATGAAGAAAGTTCGTGGATGGGATGAACGGCCCAAGTTCAGTCATTCTCAAACTTTCAGTTTTCCAACTTTGTTGTAATTTCTGTTAAGGACTTTGCAGGAATTTTTCGGTGAGGCTGCCATGACGAATGAGTTGAGGAGGAAGGGGGGGAAGGGTTGTTGCCACTTTCCCAAGAAACCTATGAAGGATAGGCTCTTTAATAAAATATATAGGTAATAACAATAAATAATAAGTTTTTAAACTTGATTAAAAATAAAATGGCGAAGATGGAAAGGAGTTTAAGAAAAGTGTAAATTGACAAAGTGCTTTAAAGGTACAGATAACACACACACACACACACACACACACACACACACACATATATATATATATATATATATATATATATATATATATATATATATTATATATATATATATATATATATATATATATATATATATATATATATATATATATATATATATATATATATATATATTATATTTAAAAAAATTTTTAAGGTAAATTTAATTTTTTTGAAATGTATTGAAAATTGTTAGGGTATTTTTTACAGTTTCAGAGAGAGTTGCTTCAATTGAGCTTGTGCCTATATATATATATATATATATATATATATATATATATATATATATATATATATATATATATATATATATATATATATATATATATATATATATATATATATATATATATATATATATATATATTAATATAATATATATTTTTATATATATTTTATAATATATATATATATATATATATATATATATATATATATATATATATATATATATATATATATATATATATATATATATATATATATATAAATGGACGTAGTTTGTTTTCTAGAATTTTTTTTCCCCATTTGAGGTTGGTATTCCTAAGTCAAGTGACAGCAAGATGGGGAATCATTGCCAGTTTCTTTCTTATTGTTTTCGTTTGTGGAAGTTAAATTCAGTGTCTTATAATGTCAGATTTTCGCGATATTTATATTATTTTTATCACCACCACTCACTGGTCAGGGGGTACGGGAGACAGAGCGCCCCCGTAGCCATATGATCGTGTACCATGCATTTACGTTTTTCACTGTATTAGTATTACTGCAATACTATTACGAATTCATTTGTTTAGGTTAATATTTTCTGAAGAATATTGGCAACTTTATTACTCACGATTACCAACTGTCTTTTAATTCCACAATAAAATGACAACGGTTCCATGAAACAAACAACATCTTATATATATATATATATATATATATATATATATATATATATATATATATATATATATATATATATATATATATATATATATATATATATATATATATATATATATATATATATATATATATATATATATATATATATATATAACATTTTCATGATAAATATTTAAATGATGCAAAATGAAAAGTGAAAATAATAAATAAAATAACTGAGAAGGAAGAAAATATTTGTTTCGTTTAATGAAAGTTTGCTTTCCAAATTTCCAAACTCTGTTTCAACTAATCAAATTTCATTCCCAATAGTTTGAAAAATACTAATTTAGAAAGCTTCGATTTTGATATTTTCAATTCAGTTAATTTCAGTTAAATTTAAATAATTAAACGATACCTATAAGGTAAATAACAACGATGTGCGGTTGCAGATAAGTTTATGGCCTGCAGGTAGAGTCGCCGTGGGGTGGGGTGGGGTGGTGTGGAGAGAAGCAGAGACCCTCTCTTCCACGTCGTACCTCTCCCCTACTTCTGTATCCTTTCTCACCATGCAGAAGTTATTATGAATTAAAACAAAAGCAATCTAATTAAATATATATATATATATATATATATATATATATATATATATATATATATATATATATATATATATATATATATATATATATATATATATATATATATATATATATATATATATATATATAAATCTAAGGTTTTTCCAGACAAGTACTTCATTATGACTTAAATTTTTTGCTGTTATCAGCACTTTGCAACTCGTAAAAAGAGAAAAATAATTTTTGAAATTCTTTTATTTTATCATGTGTTCACACATA
>SEYY01002312.1:15000-25000 GCA_009176605.1 Armadillidium nasatum | reverse complement strand
ACATTTTCAACATAAATGCACACACACATACAAAACAGACACATACAAAACACACACATATTCATACACACACAGATGCGCATATATATATATATATATATATATATATATATATATATATATATATATATATATATATATATATATATATATATATATATATATATATATATATATATATATATATATATATATATATATATATATATATATATATGACTTATTTGAGAGCAATGCAGCAGAAATATAAACTTTTAAAAGCATTTTAACGATAGTATCTACAATTAAAATGTGACATTAAGTATTATTATATATATATATATATATATATATATATATATATATATATATATATATATATATATATATATATATATATATATATATATATATATATATATATATATATATATAGAGAGAGAGAGAGAGAGAGAGTTAGAGAAATGATGTTTGTTTTGGTGTGCGAATGCTATGCATGTTGAACATTTGAATACTTATAAGGTCAATTTTTTGATGAATATTTTTTTTTTTTATATAAAAAGTTCACATCTCACAGGCGTTGCCCTATTCTAGGAGAGAAACTTTTCTAGGTAGTATTTACCTTGGATCCCCAAGTGGGATCGAACCAGCGCTCTCAAGCACGAGTCAAATCTTCTACCGTTTGAGCCACGGCTTTGAAAGAAAGTTTAATCTCAAATATGCTAATCTCTTTATTAAATGAGTCCGACACAAGAAAGATTAAAAGTAGAATCGCCGTCAACCGCCTAGAAAAAGTATGATGGAAACTACTAAGACTTTAGAAAACTTTACAACTTGACATGGTGGAAATTTTAATAGAAAAACGTAAATATCATTATTGATATGAAATGGATGAAAAGGTTGAGAGTGTTAGACGGTATTAAAAAGTAAAACTTTGTTATTTAGACATGCTTGGATAACCTATAAAGAGAAATAGTAAGAAAGGTATGTAAAAAGATGTTAAGAGTAGAACGTGCAGAGAATCTTTAGTTTCTTGAAGAATGTTGAAAAGGCAAAAGTAACTTTGAACTTTGTTCTGATTTTGATCTCAAACGTTTTATTTTTGTTTTTGAGAACGGACCTCACTGACGAGGGGATATGCCGTCCTTCCAGGCAGACAAAATACGCAATGAGAGCTCGTGATGCTCTCCAATCTCAAACGTGATTTAGACCTGCTATACATTAGTGATAGTTTTGTAAGAAACCCTGGCAGACTGTGTTCGAATAATTATTAATTCTAAAACAAACTCCATTTTGTGATTTCTGAATATCAGAACACATTCAGAACAACTATTTCTAGAATACTGCTAGCCACAAGTAAAATCAATATTATTGACGCTAATTTTGAAGATACAAAATGTAAGGCACACGAAAATTTGTACCCTCCGACCCGTGAGTAATGGTAAGGAAATAGTTGATTCCACCATTATAGACCGCATACTATAGAGTAAGCAGAAATACAAAAAGCGTACCATAGTAGCACCACTTCATTAATTAATATATAAAGATATTTTGGCATAAACTGAATTTATTTTACTTAATTTACAGACTTTCATTCATTCATTCATTCAAAAAAAAAAAAAAAAAAAATTTGTCTATCATTGCAATGACTTTCCGAGTAAATTCTCTGAAACTAAATTGTAAACAAGGAAGATAAAATTGTTATTTATATATTTCTAAAAATTGCAATAAAAGTTTCATCCACCATTCCGATATACTTTTTTTCCTTCTTAATTTCTTTGAAATATGATACAAAAACTTTGGTGTTAAATAGTCACGAAGGGTGAACACCACCTTACATGTTTAATAAATCTGTAAATTATCTTGTATTATTCCGTATCTATCTATCTATTAATCTATCTATCTATCTATCTATCTATCTATCTATCTATCTATCTATCTATCTATCTATCTATCTATCTATATATATATATATATATATATATATATATATATATATATATATATATATATATATATATATATATATATATATATATATATATATATATATATATATAGAGGGACATAATGCAAAATTTATAATATAGAATGATGAGATATTAGAAAGAAACCCAAGCTCCCCCCACCCCCTTTCAAAATCTTAATAAAGGTAGCAGGAATTGTTAATTAAAAAGAAATGATTATGATGAGTTGCCCCCACTTTCCACCACCCAACAAACCCCTCATCCCCCATTTTACTTTCAAATTTTTTACATAATGAAAAAACTTTTAATAATTAAAAAATTTATTTAAACTTTTATGTTTCAAAAAGTTTTTTTTTTCCTACTCTTATAAAAATCTAGAACGCTTCAAAAAAAAATATATATTAAAAAATAAAAAAAAAATAAAAAAAAAATTTGGGAGTAGAGATTGGGGTCGCTCTTGGGGGGGGGGAGTTCGAAGTAGGGATGGTGGGGGGTGAGGCTCCTGGAGGTCATTTATTAATAACTTTTTTCTCAAAAGTTCTTAAAAACTTTGGCTGACTTAGATCAATAACTAATAAAAATTTCGAAAAATTGTATTAAGAAACTTTATATTATAAAATTAAAATATATATATATATATATATATATATATATATATATATATATATATATATATATATATATATATATATATATATATATATATATATATATATATATATATATATATATATATATATATATATATATTATATATATATATATCATCAAATTATACTCTCGTATTGATATATTATTCAACTTTGTATAATAATAGCGAAGTATAAAATCCAGTTGACAACACTGGTTTGCATCTGATAACACTGGCTCACATCTGGCAACAATGATTCACATTTGGTAACACTGATTCATATCTGGCAACATTGGTTTACAACTGGCACACTGGTTCATATCTGACAACAATGATTCATATCTGGCAACACTGATTCTTATCTGGCAATATTGATTCTTATTTGGCAACACTGGTTCACATCTGGCAACACTGGTTCACATCTGATAACAATGATTCATATCTGGCAACACTGGTTCACATCTAATGTGAACAAAGTAAATAAATTTTCAATTCCAACTTATTACAAAACTTCTCTACGCTAAACAATAGTTTATAGTGAATCTCAAACGAGGAAATAGGAGAGTATCACAAGCTCTCACTACGTGTGGACGTGTTTCACTCGCTCTGAACTCGTGATAGCTTTTTGTATTTTGTCTGCCTGGATGGACGGCATATGCCCTCTTTCGGTGAGGTTCGCTAAAAAATACACACACACACAAAAACGATGAGATAGGAAATTTACTTCGAAGATTCATCTCCTTTAATTGAGATTTTTAATGGCTTTGAAATAAAAAAAAAAAAATTAGGTTCTGATGATACTGATGAAAGTAATCATGGATGCTGAGTTCTTTATAATAATGGACGATTTTCTGTCATTTTAAAAATCCCCGAACCCAGGGTCCAGTTCGGCCGGTTCTTGATCCCTTCATTTTTACTTTTTTGTTACAAGTATAAAAAAAATTATTTCAAATGCTAATGAATGCTATCAGATATATCTTAATTAGTATAATAATTAAGATATAAATTAAATCTATAAATTTTTAATGTATAATTTGATTGCTTAATCTAGTTGATAATGATTATGGTCTGGGAAAAAACTTAAAATTCTTTTATTTTAAAAATGCTATGTACTTTTATTCTCTTAGTAAGATTTTTACCCTGTTAACCCTAAGTCAGGTTAGGCATACGTGTGAAATTTGAAACTTCGTAATCTAATGGAAATTTAAGCTCTGCGAATGTAGGAACGAGGGATATTTATTTATTTATTTTATTTATTTAATCAGGAATTTATTTGCTATATTTTTTTAAAAATTTTTTACCACATGAAGTTTTGCCCTTTTTTCTAAGAGGGGTACATTCTAGACAGTTTCTCTCTCTATGAATGGAACCAGTGACCTTCACAGCACAAGCTCGATTTATTACCATACTTTAGGAGGAATAAAATTAATAGCACTTTCCAAAAACACTTGCGCTAATAAAATATAATATAAATATAAAATATAATAAATATAAATAATATAAATATAATATATAATATAATATATGTATTGTTATATAGTCGCAATTCCATGACTGTTAAAAATTCTTTCATATGACTTTAAAGTGACATAAAATTGGGAAAAAAATCAATTATACAGAATTTAAAAAAGAGGAAAAAAAAAAAAGAAAAAAAAAGTTTTTTATCAAGTCTCTCCAGGATGAAAGTCGAGACTTTATGGTTATTAATCTCAGTCTACTTACTTACTCAAGCCAAATTTTACTACTTTTCTCTTTCTCAAATTTCTTTTCCTTTATCATGCACACACACATACACACGCGCGCACACACACACACACACACACACACACACACCCACCTACACACACTCACTCACAAATGTACTAGCTCGAGCAGGCACACAAAGAAACACAAATATGTATAAAAATATTTATTTTAATATATATGTATATATATATATATATATATATATATTATATATATATATATATATATATATATATATATATATATATATATATATATATATATATATATATATATATATATATATATATATGGCTATAAAAGTCTTGATATCAATCAATACATCATTTTATTTTAACATTATTTTTACATTAATTTATTACCTATCCAAAAGAACTGCACAGAAACTCTCCAAAGTATTCTTCAAGTACTCAAAGGAGGGCCTTTTAAAAGGGTCGTCCTCCCAACACTCCAGCATGATGGTATAAATTTCTTTTGGACTGTTTTGAGGTCGTGTCATTCGGTAACCGTGGCTAATGTTCTCCACTACTTCTTGGTTTGTTAAGTCTGTTACAATTATTATAATTATACAATTATAATAAAAATAATAATAATAATAACAATAAAAATTACAATAACTAAGAGCAATAATAATAATAACAATAATGATATTACTAAAAAATTAAAAATGAAATCAAACGATAATGATGATTACGATAATGATAATAATCACTACCATCATCATCATTATCATGAGTATATTTTATTAGAATGTATCATATATGTATTTATCACAATATATTGTTCTGCATTCTACTGTATTCTATTGTATTTTTTTTTTTGTACTTTACTGTATTACAATATATTGTACTGCATTCTACCGTATTCTATTGTATAATAATGTACGATATTGCATTGAATTGTATTGTTTTATATTGTATTTGTACTATATTATTTATATTGTATTATATTATCATAAATTGTATTGTATTATATCGTATTGTTCCTGTATTTTAATATACTGTAATATATTGTATTACTGTTATAATGTATTGTACTTATATTGTAATGTGTTGTATTATACTCTCAATATATTGTATTGAACTATATATATATATATATTATATATATATATATATATATATATATATATATATATATATATATATATATATATATATATATATATATATATATATATATATATATATATATATATATATCATGCTGCCCACCAAAGTCGAGCTAAATTTCCTTAAGTTCATGAACTTATGTACGTTTGTATGTGTGTCTTTGTAAAAGTATACCTACCAGGATAAGGATTTTGTCCATTGGTAAAGACCTCACTAAGAAGAACCGCAAATGACCAGACATCCGATTTAATGGTGAATCTGTTGTAAAGAAGAGCTTCCGGAGCAGTCCACCGGATAGGAAACCTCGTTCCTTCAATAGCCATGTATTCGGTTCCCTAAAAATATTTTTTTTTTAAATAGAAATAAAAGGAATTAATACTTTATAATAAATGAAAGGTCAATTATAAAGAATAGTTTGTTATTATCTTTACATTAATTACTATTATTACAATAATCAATCAAAAAATCAGAAAACTTTTATTCAAGTAAAAGGAAAAAATTTACAATAGTGTACAAAATAAGAAAACAAATGTATATATTTTTAAAATTTTTTGTTTTCTTTTTAACTGAAAAGGTCTTCTGGGGGACGAATTCGTCCTATGAGCCCAAATTTTGTTTCAAGCATTTTAAATTCACATACAAAGGTTAATATCTTTTTATACACGAAATGTACAGTCGTGAACAAAAGTTCGTTCCTATTAAGCTGGAAATAAATATTTATTTAAAATGGAGATCATCTCAGGTTCAGCCAATCACAGTTCAGTTAAGCCCCTCTCAATGTTTTTATTTTCTTTTTATTCAAAATAGAGCTTTTATGAAATGATCTCCATTTTATATAAATATTTATTTCCAGCTTAATAGGAACGAACTTTTGTTCACGACTGTACATAAAAATTATCACATCTTTTTACTTGATATACAGATACATAGCAATAAAAAGAATTAAATTTAATAACAATAATAATAGTAAAAATTATAATGCTTGTAATAATAATAATTATACAATTATAATAAAAATAA
Organism: Armadillidium nasatum; assembly: GCA_009176605.1. Lineage (NCBI taxonomy): Eukaryota > Metazoa > Arthropoda > Malacostraca > Isopoda > Armadillidiidae > Armadillidium > Armadillidium nasatum. The sequence continues at coordinate 18,545 of SEYY01002312.1, read as the reverse complement.
TAATAACAATAAAAATTACAATAACTAAGAGCAATAATAATAATAATAATAACAATAATGATATTACTAAAAAATTAAAAATGAAATCAAACGATAATGATGATTACGATAATGATAATAATCACTACCATCATCATCATTATCATGATTAATTGTAACTAATACTTAAAAATATATCAACATAAGTACTCTAGTATTTCAATAATAATTATTTTTTTAATTTCCTAAAAGACTATAGTGGGTAATTAATGATAGGTTAAAGGGAGACTGTCCCATTCACAGATATCCTTGTATGAGAAGGCCCTCCGAAATTTAGTTAAAAAGTATTTTGCTTTGTCTAGTGTAAAGGATTTTGTGTTACTGAGATTGATAGTTCTCACAGTTTGGTTCTGCTTTGTTAGGTTAGTTAGAAGTTGATTCGCACTTCCACTTATGACTTTAAAGATGGGCTGCTAACAGAGAGAGTATAGATATCCTGAAGTTTCTGTATAGATAAACTTTTGAAAAATGGGATTGTATGTTCATGGTTGTTTTCAATGCCTCAAAAACTCAATTCCTTCATCTCTCCACTCGACACAATCTTCCACACAACTATGATATCTTCTTCGAAAACACACAACTCAAACCTTCATCTGTTCTTAATATTCTTGGTGTTTCTTTTTCTCGTGATCTTTCTTGGAAAGATCACATTACTTCTCTTTCTAAACAAGCTTCTAAGAGGTTGGGTGTTCTGAGGCGCCTTCAGAATTACTTCACGCCACCCCAGTTGCTTGCTCTGTATAGGGGTGTTGTTCGCCCCTGTATGGAGTATGCTTCGCACATCTGGGGTGGTTCCACACATAGAGCTCTCCTAGAGAAGATGGAGTCTAGGGCATTTCGTCTCATCAACTCTCCTGCTCTTACTAACTCTTTTCAATCTCTTTATGCCCTTCGAATTGTTGCGTCACTCTCTCTTTTCTATCGCTATTACAACAGACACTGCTCTTCTGAACTCTCTCATCTCGTACCTTCTCCATTGAGGTGAGCTCGTGCGACACGCCTTTCTACACAGTATCATCCTTTCTCTGTCCAACTCTCCGACCCCAGACAACCGCTATGCTCACTCTTACATATACTCTACTGGTAAAGTCTGGAACACACTCCCTTTATCTGTTTTCTCAACTTCCTTTGACTTGCATACTTTCAAACGCCGTGTATTTGGACACGTCGGCCACCATCGACCAGGATAGATCTTTCCCAACTCCGATGGAATTTGGTAGGTCTCTGGCCTTTGCCCACAGGAGGAGATATGAAAAAAAAAATTACGCTATCCTGATAACAAGCGAAAGATGTTTTTCTGTATAATTACCAAAGGTTGTAACAAGTACTCACTTACACAGTTCCATAGTGATAGACAGTAGAGTAGATGGGAATAAACAAGACTAGTATAAGTTTTTTAGAATATATTTTGGAACAGAGTCTTTAATCTTTAAGAATACATAGTTTTGCATAAGATAGCTTTTGACAAGACTAATGATATGTTCTTTGAAAGAACACCTAATAATTGTGCAGACTCTATTCGACTAATAATTATATCTTTTGATACACATACTTTTTTTTTTGATTTTCTAGTACCAGACAATGTGTTTTATTTAAGTTTCAGGAGAGTTTGCTTGCCTCTACCCGTATTATAATGTTTTTTATCACATTGTTTACTTTAAAGTTTAGTGTAGCGATATCTCTATCTGATATTAAGATAGCAGTGTCGTTTGTATATTGTGAATGTAAGGAATTATGAAAATTTGGAAAGTCACTGGTATATATATATATTAAAAAATAACGGTCCCAGAATAGATCCCTGGGACACCCTTTGAGATATTGAAGCAAGGGAGGAGGAAGTGTTTCCCAAACGAAACTTATGACTTTAAAGATGGGGCTGCTTACAGAGAGAGTATACATATCCTGAAGTTTCAGTATAGATAAACTTTTGAAAAGTGGGGTTGTATGTTCATAGTAATTACGGGATCCTGATAACATTCCAGTTTTTCTAATTTACTCATGAGTAAGCTATATGACATTATCGAATGGTTTCGAGAAATCTAATAGTAGTAGCACGCATGTCTGTTTGTCGTTTAGTGTTTGTATATATTTTCAGTTAGAAAAACAAAGGCATCTTCTGTGCTTCGGTTTTTAGTAAAACCAAATTGAGTTTGTGAGAGAAGTTCGTTTTCTTATAATAATTAGTGAGTTGAGCATGTACTAGTATCTCTGGGATTTTACCAGTAGTATGCAGGAGTGAGATAATAATAATAATAATAACAATAATAATAATAATAATTAATAATAATAATAATAATAATAATAATGATAATAATAATAATAATAAGAATAATAATAATGAGAAACAATATTTTTTTCAAAATTTAATGAAAATGATTCGTATTTTATTATTATCATTGTTATTATGCCAAAATTCATTGTAGATATAGAATTTCATATCATTAACAAAGAAATAATAATAATAATGATGATGATAATGATAATAATAATAATAATATTTATAAAATATTAATATATATGTAATAGTATAATATTTCTTAAGTTTTGCATTATCATTATATTATTACTATTATTATTATTATTATTATTATTACTATTACAAATTCTAATTACTTATGTTCTTTTTATTTACGTTAATAATATAATACAACCAAAAAAATAAAAAAAAAATTTCAATACTTCAAAAAAAAAAAAAAAATATTACCGTTAAAAATTTCCCGCCAAAAATAAATTGAAATTTGAAGGTAATATTTTTTCAATAACTTTTACAGGTTTTAATATTAGCCCAAAATTTCAAGTCCTATAGTTGATCTTACCTGCAGGATTCTGGAGAGGCCGAAATCGGCGACTTTGCACATCAGGCCTTTCCCTACGAGAACATTTCTTGCAGCCAAATCTCTGTGGATAAAATTTTGAGATTCTAAATAAGCCATTCCTGAAGACACTTGCGAAACTATTGTTAGCCTTTGAAGTAGGCCGCTTGTATCACCATAAACTATATATATATATATATATATATATATATATATATATATATATATATATATATATATATATATATATATATATATATATATATATATATATATATATATATATATATATATATATATATATATATATATATATTAGTAAGGGAACACTTTTGGATTCAGTACCATTGAGGGGAAATAGCACTAAGGGAAAAGAGGTGCGGGGGGGGGGGAAATCAGCCACGCTCTTTCCTGACCATCTATGAGTGATGGAAAATTTCGGTAAAAGAGAGGAAACCACCTCCCTCATTCGCCTTGAGATTTTTACTTCCAGTTCCCACACTCTTCCACGACCTACTTCTAGTCTTCTTACCCTTTTCTAGGATTTTATAGCAACGACACACGGCGTCAGGCACGTACCACTTTTACTTAGGCCTCGCTTACTCTGTACGAGGGTAGTGCCAGAGTCAGCAACAGCTGGAACTGAGGGTAAGTCTTTATTGCAAGACTCTTTGAAACATTTCAATGTTGCAA
>SEYY01002312.1:0-12500 GCA_009176605.1 Armadillidium nasatum | reverse complement strand
TACGATCCAGAAGGAAAACGAGCCTCTGTGAAATTCAGACACCCGAGCTCACCTGGCGTACTAAAGTTTAAGACATAACCCTCAGCTGGTAAACTCATGGTGACAGCATTCTGGGATGTGGAGGGCCTCGTTTATTTGGAATATCTGCCGAAGGGCACGAATGTAAACTCCGATCGTTTTTGTGAAACAATCTAGAAATTGAAGAGCCGCATCCGTTGAGAAGGACCAAACCGTGCCGTTTTCCTCCTGCATCATGATAATTCTCGACCACATTGTAGTGCCCAGACGCTTCAGAAGCTTCAATTCTTGAACCTCGAGGTCATTGATTACCCACCTTACAGTCCTGATCTGACCCTGAGTGATTTTCACTAATTTCCAATAAGTTGAAGGAGAGTCTCCGAGGAGTGAGATTTGGTTCAGATGATGAAGTGAAGAAAGCGTTGGCAGACTGGTTCAGGAAAATAGATCAAGACTTTTTTCAACCGATTTCGGGAAGTGGGTTCAAGGCTTGCATAAATGTATTGATGATTATGAAGAAAAATAAAATTACATGTTCATTAAATAAACTTTTTTGACCTTCTTTCACTCTTTGTTTCATTACCATTATTAAGTGTTTGAGATTTTACGGCAGAAAAGGCGTTATTTTTCAGCCAACAGTCGTATATATATTTGAAACATGATATCACTTCAATTCAATTGAAGTGATATCAAGGCTCAGAAGATTGGTAAGGTTTGTCATTATAATATATATATATATATATATATATATATATATATATATATATATATATATATATATATATATATATATATATATATATATATATATATATATATATATATATATATATATATATATATATATATATATATATATATATACATTAGAACAAAATTCAAAAAAAAAAAAATAAAAAAAAAAAAAAGACTTATCTTGTTTGCAGAAGAACCAAAAAAAATCGTCGGATTATGAAAATAAAATCATCAATTTTAGAAATTTTTTTTTTTTTTTTTCAACTTTTTAAAATATTTCAAAATTTGAAGCATATAATTTCGTTACAAAAGTGACTCCCTCTTGAAATGAAATTTCTTCATTTTTAGAAAATTTTGATTATATATATATATATATATATATATATATATATATATATATATATATATATATATATATATATATATATATATATATATATATATATATATATATATATATATATATATATATATATATATATATATATATATATATATATATATATATATATATATATATACATATACTGCAGTTTGATCTCGTTAAATATTTCAAAAACTATTAAACGTACGTTAAAAAGGATTATATTTTTGAAATCCTTGAAGAATTATGATAAAGAAAAATTGGGAATTAAAATAAAAACAATTTTAATAAGTACGTAATTTATAATTTTTTAATACTTTTCACGACATCGTGCGTCTGGCAGCGTCTCTTTTTCTGAGATTAATTTCACGAAATTGGAGTAGGGTTAATTTTCGCGACTAAGAAAATTGTAAAATAGGTGAAATATATATATATATATATATATATATATATATATATATATATATATATATATATATATATAATATATATATATATATATATATATATATATATATATATGGTGTAATATGGCAGTAAGCTTGTATCCCACGGCAACATTCCAGCAATCAGTTAGGCCTGTATCCCACGGCAAATCTTCGGTCGTCAGGTTATGATAAGTCGCACTAGGTTCGCTAAAAAACTAAATAATAATAACAATAATAAGGCCAGGATTTTCCTCATTTATCCTACACAAACAATTTTTTTTAAAATTTATTTTCATATCTTTTATAATTTTCTTTATCAAAATTCTTCAAGAATTCCAAAAATGTTATCCTTTTTTGAAATATTTAACAAGATCAAACTGCAGTCTGACCTATATATATATATATATATATATATATATATATATATATATATATATATATATATATATATATATATATATATATATATATATATATATATATATATATATATATATATATATATATATATATATATTCCTTAACTGAAGTCGTAGGATTAATTTTCATATATTTCATTTTTAAGATAGTAATTCATACTCACTCACTCTCTGTCTGTTTGTCTGCTTATCTGTTTGTTTGTTTATTTGCCTGTTTATGTTTGTCTGTTTGTGTTTGTTTGTTTATTTGCCTGTTTGCGTTTGTCTGTTTGTCTGTTTCTCGCTTCCTTATCACTCATTTTTAGACCATATACATTTGTGGTCCGAATATCACAGCACCGAATGAGGGAAAGGGGAAAAAAAATTACCTTTTTTAAGAGTTTTCACAGCAATTTCTGTCGTCTTGTTCCAAAGACCCTTGTATACTTCACCAAAGTTTCCTGTTCCGAGTTTTTCTTGAAGTTCTATCTGATGCCTTTGTATTTCCCAAGTATCTATCACCTTCAGATTCGACACCTGAAGTAGTTCTTCTTTAAGAGGCTGTAAAAATAAGCGATACCATTTCTATACTATTTACTTTATGTCTATATAATTAAGTTTTGATTTAAACTAAGGTCACTAATTACATGTTCAGAATACTCAACTAAAGAAATGAGAGAATTGCATTTTATGTGTAGTCGAGCGAATGGTAATTTCAATTTAGCTCATTAACTGCATATTAAAACATTCCCAAATCGAAGATGTCATGCGAAGGGGACGTTTGTCGCAATGCACTAACGTAACTGAGAGAGAGAGAGAGAGAGATTTCTAACGCCGAATCACTGATTATGGTCCTACATGACATATATGAAAACCCAATATAGAGGAGAATGTGCTAGATAACATTGCTCAGCATCCTGGACTTAGCACTACGATGATATCCAAAGGGTTACGTGTCTCATATATGACTGTGTGAAGAACTCTTCATCAGCAGCAACTACACCCAATTCATGCACAACGAATGAAGATCCTTACCAACACTGACTAACCGAAGTTAATTAGCATTTTCATGTGTGGGAATGAAGCAAAGTTTTTGAGAGATTCGACCACAAATAACCATAATGGGCATTAGTGGTCCGACGGAAACCATCAAATAATTCCAATGATAAAGTATCAGGAGTTAAATAAAGGGAAGAAACGGAGCCATTTTATTATTTTTTTCCCCGCCAGTTTGTTGTTCTCAAAAACTCTAACTTAAAAATTCTTTCCTTACTCGTGAACAATGGATGCAAGGCCCCTTATGAAAAGACAATGTTATGAAATAATTTAAGCTTATCTTTCAGAAACATCTTTTAATTTTAACTTTTCAAATATTTTTCTTTGTGAAATTCTAAAACATAATCTTATGAAGTTTATAAATCACTTAAGATGCTTCTTATACTTAAATATTTTCACAAACTTCTCCTTTAAACTCCTTTAAACATTCCTAAATTTTCCTGGAAACTCCTTCGAAAACTCTATTAACTTGAAAAGAAAGATAGCAACTTCGTTTCTTACATGAATTAAGTTATCAAAAATATCGCAATAAAATATTTTAAAGCATATAATAAAGTTATTCCTAAATAATTAATAATAATAATAATAATAATAATATAATAATAATAATAATAATAATAATAATAATAATAATAATAATAACAACAACAACAACAATAACAATAACAATAATAACAACAACAATAACAATAATAACAACAATAACAACAATAACAATAATAACAACAATAATAATAATAACAATAACAACGATAACAACAATAACAGCAACTATAATAATAAAATAAAAATAAAAATAAAAATAATAATAATAATAATAATAATAATAATAATAATAATAATAATAATAATAATAATAATAATAATAATAATAATAAAACTATTTGACTATTTTCTTACCATCTGACACGGGTTCTTCAGTTTCAGCGACACTCTTGTTTTGTGTTCTTGGTAATAAGTGACAAGTTGTTCTAAGGATGTAAACTTCATCTGAGGTGAGATGTAAAAAGAGCCTTTTGGTGAACTCTGGATTCTATAATGTTTTACAGTGGCCTTTTCCCGAACTGTAAAGTTGTTTGTATGAGAATCATTAACAAGATAATAGAATCTTTCCAAATGATGTTAAAAAAAATTCATAAGAGGGAAAATGAATCGTATTTTAAACTATTGTGCTTTATTTAGTATTAAAATATAAATATAGTTTTCAAAAAAATCAATAAGTTGGAATGAAAATATTTTTGGTAAATCTTAGTTAGATGTTTCCTTTATTATTTCTATCATTATTATCAGGGACCTAAATCATTATGGAGCAGTGAATATACAGCAACCCGGTTGCAGTACAGTATACAAAATCGGCATGTCGGCCTTTCACTAGCATTAACAAATCAAGTTCAACACAGCCCTTCTTACGCTCTTCGTCAGGCAGCCTTATGCTCTTTCTGACCCCACCATAGGGGCAGTGGCGTAGGTGCTATTACCCCATTTTTTCTCATGCTCTTTCCTGACACCATTTTGATGGGTCAACCCCACCCAGAGGGGTACACTCAATCCTTGTCCTCCACCCCATTCGGGGTCATTCAAAACCTTTCAAGGAAGAGAGTGAGAAAGCTTAAGAATCAGTCTAGAGGGGCGGGGTCCTAGCCCCTCTAGTGATTCTTAAAATTAATTGGGGGTTCTGAACTATGCCTAACACCCACAAGGCCGTTCTCACTCTCTTTCTTGAAAGGAAGCTACACCACCAAAATAACCTTAGAGAAAGAGCATGAAAAACGGCTAATGCTCAAAATGAGCTCAAAAAAGTGATTGAGAAAAATAAGGTGCAGGGTTACTCCACCACCTCAACTGGGGGTGATAGAGGAAGAAGGAGAGAGAGAGTGCATCCCTCTGGGGTGGGATTGAACCCTAATAAATGGGTCAGGGAGAAGGTTGGAAAAAATGAGGTAGTGTGGAGCAGTAAGAGATTGAGTATATCCCTCCAGGTGGGATTGAACCATCAAAAAGGGGATCAGGAAAGAGCATGAGAAAAAATGGGGTGCTGGTGGTTACGCCACTACCCACTATGGGAAGGTGAGAAGGGGAGTATATCCCTCCGTGTGAGGGTTGAACCCTCCCCGAGGGGTTAGGAAAAAGCATTGGAGTTGCCTAATAGCCTGACGTAAGAGCGTAAGGTGCTCCGGTTACATTTGATTTGTCATTGCTAGTCAAAGACCGATATGACGGTTTTTACTGAGATGTTACACCCTTACTACTATATATATATATATATATATATATATATATATATATATATATATATATATATATATATATATATATATATATATATATATATATATATATATATATATATATATATATATATATATATATATATATATATATATATATATATATTAGGGATGGAGCGATACCAAAATTTTTACCGATACCGATACCAAATAATAAACCGATACCGATACCGATACCGATACCCGATACCCGATACCTGAAAAATATGCCGATACTACTACCGATACCACTACCGATACCGATACTTTACTCCTATACAAATTTTTTGCCGATACCGATACTGAAAAGGCCGATACCGATACCGATACCGGTATCGGAAAATATGCCGATACTTACCGATACCGATACGAAAATACCGATACTTCACTCCATTCCTAATATATATATATATATATATATATATATATATATATATATATATATATATATATATATATATATATATATATATATATATATATATATATATATATATATATATATATATATATATATATATATATATATATATATATATATATATATATATATAATATATATATATATATAATTATTATATATATATATATATATATATATATATATATATATATATATATATATATATATATATATATATATATATATATATATATATATATATATATATATATATATATATATATATATATATATATATATATATATATATATGTGTGTGTGTGTGTGTGTGTGTGTGTGTGTGTGTGTGTGTGTAAAATTTTAAACTATTTTAGATATATATATATATATATATATATATATATATATATATATATATATATATAATATATATATATATATATATATATATATATATATATATATATATATATATATATATATATATATATATATATATATATATCAAATTTCAAACGTACCTTACTTATTCTGGAAATATCGATATACTGGAAGAATCTATATATCAATGCAAATGTTTTGACATTCGTATTATTATTATTTAGCTTTCATTTCATTTAGGCCTATTATTATTATTATTATTATTATTATTATTATTATTATTATTATTATTATTATTATTATTATTATTATTATTTAGAAATAAGATTAGTTCTTGGAAAGCTTGCTGATATTATTATTTAAAAATAAGATTAGTTCTTTGAATTTTAGATGTCGAAAAGTTTTCAATTATTTTTTCATTGAAATCTGGTACTTTAAACCATTTCGCTCTCTATTGAAAACATCGCTAATACATGGTACTACATTTAATAGTTTTTATTCTATTCAAAGTCGAGAAACATCTCTCTGCTTCAGACGTTGTCATCGGAGTTGTAATTGCTTTCATATAAATAATGTTTTAAAAGCATACTGTCATATTACACCAAATTATATAAATTTCACATTTTTTTACACTATTCTTACTCAATCGCTAAATTTATCTTCCTTCAAAATTGGAAAAATTTATCTCACAAAAACAGACTTGCCAAACGTACGTCTTTCAACATAAAAAAACAATTATTACGTACGTATTAAAATTATTATAAGATTTTTTTTTCTATTCCCAATTATTCTTACTTAAAATTCTGCAAGGATTACAAAAATGTTAGCCTTTTTAATGTACTTTTAAATAGTTTTTGTAATATTATATTTAAGTATGTAGAAGTGCATCTGGCATAATATTATATATATATATATATATATATATATATTATATATATATATATATATATATATATATATATATATATATATATATATATATATATATTATATATATATATATATATATATATATATATATATATATATATATATATATATATTATATAAAAAAAAAAAAAAACATAAAACTTGTAATTTTTCTTCCACAATTAAAAAAATAACCTCCCTCGAGATGAGACTTTAAGCAACTGTCGTAAGTGCTACATATTCCGTGGTTGCTAAATCTGTCTTATTTGGGCGAAAATTTTACAGCCCATTTTTTAAATAATGGCAATGCTTGAAAAATAATATCGTACCCAAAAATTTGAAGTTCCCAAATGCATTTACTTCTTATTTTCTTTAATGATTTATACTTTTTATGTATTAAGTTGTTAAAAAAATGAATTTAAATCACTTTTCTCTGACAAAAATTTCATATTTATATCAACATCCTACGCCTGGTATTTTTAATTTGGAGGGGCTGCAGCCCCGGAGCCCATAATGACGAGCCGCCACTGTATATATATATATATATATATATAAACTTTTAGTAAAAATGTTAATTCACTCTACATTTTAAGATCTGTCTTAAAGCAAACGATTTTTTTTCCTTCTCTTTTAAAGTTCAAATTCCTTTATTCGAATGAGAAAGAAATCGTACAAACTTTTGTTCGTAAAGCTAATTAAAAAATTGCTTTTAAAAAAAATCTTTACACGAAAGTAAATAAAGAAGAAATATTGAAGTTAAAAAATACCTGATAGAGAGAATTCGTTTCTTCTCGACTCAGAAGGACGAATAAGGAAGGATCCGATTGCATTTGGTGGCTTCGATAGGAGGGCTTCTGCTTGTTCGCGAGTTATATTGCCGTAAAACCACCTTTTCACAATAAAAAAGAAAGTTTTTTTTTTTTTTTTTTTTAGTACGAAGGTTAAAATTTTAAAATTTTTTTTAATATTTCTATTACTAATTTTCTTCTCCTAAAATTGTGGTTAAAGGAAAAAAAATTGTTAAAATGATTTGCAAATTTAATTAAATACTCACATAAAAATAGCGTTTAAATTAAAATTATCCTATCCTCCCTTTAAAAAAAAAGGTCTTTAAAAGAATCACCCCCAAAAATATAATGTAGTAAAGATAGAAAACTGAAAAACATCATTAGAAACAAAACATCAAATGATAGAAAAGATAGAAAAAGATAGAAAGATAGAAAACTGAAAAACATCATTAGAAACAAAACATCAAATGAAGAGTAAAGTCAATCCCTCATGTAATATTGAGACGTTTCATTAAGTTTCTTCATTGGAGATGTGTTGGAAAAGAGATGAACCTTTTTTGCTTATTTTTAATTGATGTGAAGATACAACTGTTGGAATATAAAATATACCAAATACACCTATAAAAGTTGTTAAGGAAATACAAATGGCTTATTTAGTACATTTATTGATGAATTAAATGAAAGATAATACACGATTATACTACATTGCATCGATTCACAGAAATGTTCAAATACTCCACCTCCGGCTTCAGTACACATTATAACTCTCCTGCTAACTGAACTTGTTGTGTCTTGGTCTTCTTTTACGATGGCACCAATAAGCGTAATGCGAGCAATCAATTCCTCTCCTGTGCTCACCTATATTTTGTACACTTCAGTTTTCATCCATCCCTTTAGACAATGATTAAATGTGGAAGGTTTGGGGACCTTGGTGGCCAGTGAACATGACCACTGCGGCAGAACCATCTTTCCTGGAATTTTTAATTTAGATGCTGTGTCACATCTAACTAGTAGAATGAGTGGGAGATCTGTCTTGCTGGAAGATAATCAACCTTGTAACCAAAGGAAAATCCTCCAATAGTGGAAACTCGTTTTGTAAAAAGTCTGGATACATCCGCCCTGTGAGACGATACGGTAAGACAATAGACCCAATCTACTGATTGTCGATCACAGTACACCACACATTAATAGAAAAGCGATGCTGAAAATTTGATCTCACAATGGAATGTTGATTTTCGTCTGACTACCCATGCGAGTTATAAATACTTTTGATACCGTGACGATGGAAAGTTGCTTCATCGGTGAACAGCATGAATGATATTAATCAGTTATTAGCTAGAATCCATCGACAAAATTCCAGTCGTTTAGCTTCATCTCCTGTTTAAAGGTCTTGCACCCGCTGTAGATGAAAAGATGCTAGCCATGCCAGCGTGATGTTCTCTATACTCTTGTATGGGAAACACAGATACGTCTCGAAATACGTCTTGCGCTTGATGTAGGGCTTTATTCTACCGATTGAAGAATGTTTTCTACTTCATCCACATTTTATTCATCTGTATGTTCAGAGGAAATATGCCTGCAAGGAAATGCATCTGTCTCACCCAGTTTGCTGCAGACATCAGTAAACACTCTTAATCCGACACTCTGCAAGTTGGGAACCTCCTAAGGTATTCCCTAACAAGCAACAAGATCTTTCCCATAACAAAAACCGTAAATAAATACCATGTCGTCATATTCAGCGTGTGTAAAGGCCTGCGACATTATTATAAACAGAGTCAGTTTACAACTGCAGTCATAGACCACATTTACATTATTTCACGTCATACAGGAAAATACACAATTCAAATACTTTATGATGTTTACAATGTAGAAAACGTAATATTCATTTATGAATACAAAGGAGTTAATTTGTGTTAAAGATTAACTTGTTATATGTCACAGTAACAGTGATAATACGGTGTAAGATCAACGAGCCATATAACTAAAACGTCTGTATCTCCACAGTCATTGAAATTTGGACGCATACTTATAAGGACATTTGTCCTCCGGACAGTTCATACTATCATCTCCATAATTCTTTACTATTCCTCATAAAACACCCAGTATATATATAGTTTAGGGTGGTCCTTATGATGCGTGGAAAAAAAGTTTCTTAAAAAAATTGTTCTCCTACCTCCGAATAGGTTACTATGGTAGTAAAAACTCTCTGTTTAAAATATTTTAAGAATTGATGAATTAGAACATATTGCACATCATCGCCAAAGTTTTACCATGAGAAAAAGCTTTCAGGTTCCCCTCCCGTAGGAGTATTAACAGCTCATGTGGGGAGTTTCATAGCTGCTAACTATTCATTGTTGCCCCAGTAATGTTGACTTCTTACTATGAGGGAATAGTTTTCAGTGTTCTGCTACTACTTGGAGTGAATTGGAGTTACTCTTCATTCTTTGTTAATGCTTTATTATAATCTTAGATTAAATCGACTCATCGCTTTGCAAAATCGTTGGTATCTGATATTGCTGACATAAAAGATACTCCTTTTTAATAATCACCTCTTTCTAGCCATGTTTCATGGTGTGTGTGTAAAAATGCTATATTAAGGTTAAATTTCTTAAAAAAAGACGATTGTCCGCTGTGTTGCAAAGTCTTGTAACTCGTAGCTGGAAATTGATGTCTGGAATTGTAATACTCTTTGGAGGTGGGCATTCAGGTTCTCCACTTCTGTCAGCTCCATCTATGATCGCAGTAACAATTTTCTTTTTAATTTTTGTTGACACTTTTGCATCAAGCAGTGAAAGTGCAATTAATTCTTCTGAAAGATACCAAAGGTGTGAAAGTTTATTTAAAGCAACATTTCCTACATTTGCATCTATTTTCATCTTTGTCCAATTCTTTGACACAGGGCTTAACAGCTATGGTCAATCTCACATGTACTCTACTAGGGTTGTATGTATCTATCTACATTTTTGCATAAGCCTTCACTGCAAATATACAAATCCTCTGAAGCCAAGTCTCTTCTGTCTTTGTTAAATGAAACTGGTTCTGAAACATCAATATTTTCAGGCTTTCAGAGAATATATAACCTTTCTCATCCATCTAGCCATATGCATTGGTCCAGGAGCATGAAATCGGATACCATCAGGATGTATGCCACTAAGAAAAATAATTACTAACTCAATTTATTCACGGTAATATTTCAGTAAATCCTCTCTTTAACGGAACACTTTCATTGCCCATTATATAATATCCTCTTTAATATCATGTAATATTTTTGCCAGAGTAGAACACTGTAGTCCAGTGATGAAGATATTTTGATCAGTATTTTTCCAAATAGCTTGAAATTCCTTGAATAGGAGAAATTCAGGATCAGAAGAAGCACCAAGAACCTTTGAAAACACACCTTGAAGAATCAGCTTCATGGAAGATATAGTAAGTCGTTTTGGAGATTATTTTCAATTAATATGCATGCTTCTTTGTGGCGGTCAGAATTTGAAGCCGTTGTGTCAAGAGATTTTCTAACGACTTGATCCGTAAGATTCAATTTTTCAATTGCTTTAACTACAGCATTATTCATATTGACTCCGGTTCCACTTTCTAATTTTGGTGCATCCAATAATTGAGTTGTGTTCTTTCCCGATATCAGAATTGGAAGCCTATCAACATGTTCTATTGAAGTTAGATCCTACATCAACTTTTCATCCCAGTGAACTATCAATAGGGTCTCTGATTTGAATTCTTTCCTTAAATGTGTTGCTTTGTGTTTCCGTTGCGCTATTCGTTGACGACGAATAGAAGACCGATTTATATTTGTTTTGCTTACATCAAGGCATTAAGAAAAGGCAGTTTCGGTTAGAACATATGTGGCGATCCTATCAGACATTTTCGTTCTATCCAAAGCTGCAGACAAGGAGGGCGAGATGATGTTGGTTCTGGCTCTTTTTACTTTTTTACACTTAGGAGCTCCTAGAATAATTTTATCCTCATCTTTTGAGCCAATTTCGTCGAAGGATGGGTGAGGATCCACTTAAGGACTCTAGTTGTGCTAAAGTATTTAATGCAGAAGCTTCTTCTCTGGCTCGCCGACTTTGTTCTGCAAGTCGTTCTTGTCTTTCACGACTCCTAACTTCTTATCTTATTAGCTCTCTGTCTACAGTACTCATTTTAACTCTTCTTTTCCCTTCGCGTTGGGCAATCAAGAAGGCTTTATCTTCAGCATTCTTTATTTTATTTAAAACATCTGCATGAGCGACATCAAAAAGGTTTTGCAACTGGGTTTTAAATGTATTATCTCGAGCTATTTGACTAAAAGAATGGCGAGTCCTTCCTTTCTTTATTAATTCATATTTCTTTGTAAAGCTTTTCAATTTTTGTTATGATCTAATCTTTCCTCATTGTTGGAATTTTGGCCATATCCCAAAAACTCTGTGCCATTTCAGTTGTTTCAGTTGTAAAATGTATAATCCAGGTAACTATAGTAAAATATTTTCCTACATAATCATATATTTCTATGGTGAATGGTCGAGATTGTGCAAAGGTTTATTACGTTTCATTAATATAAAACTTTGTGATCCATGTTCAAGATGTTTCAATTGACATAACTCAAAAAAATTTTGCCTATTGAGTTTTTTTCCAAAAATACAACAAATCAATGAGGTAGGAGCAAAGTAATTAAAACTTTTGATTTTAAGGACCTCCCTAATATATATATATATATATATATATATTTATATATATATATATATATATATTATATATA
>SEYY01002311.1:20000-22500 GCA_009176605.1 Armadillidium nasatum | reverse complement strand
CTTTTGATCGTAAGCGTGTGTGCAGAATGGCGAGTGTGCGCAGACGTGGGTTCTCTATACACTTTACCAACGTCCGTGGCTTACGCTCTAATTTAGCTTCTGTGGAATACCATCTCTCTAATTCTCATCCTAATCTTCTCCTCTTGTCTGAGACCCAGATATCAAAGAATTCCTCTTCTAACTTTTTTTATATATCTAACTATAACTTATTTCATAATTTCCGTTCTATGGGTGGAGTTTGTACCTACGTTAACACCAACACTCCGGTAACACGTCTTGTGAATCTTGAATCTCCTAACTTCGATGTTCTGTGGCTTAAAATCATTCTTCTTACCACTTCAATAATCTTGTGCTTCTGCTACTGTTCTCCCAATAGAACAGATTTTTCTACCTTTTTTGAATACCTAACTACTTCTCACGAGACTGTTACATCTTCACATCCAAATACTGAGGCCCTCTATTTAGGGATTTTAATGTACACAACAAAGAATGGTTAGGTTCCTCTCATACTATTTCTGGGGGAGAGGAGTCCGAATCATTCAGCATTCTCAACGATCTGGAGCAGCTGATTAAAGAACCAACACATTTCAGATCATCCCAACCAATTCTTGAACACTCTTGATTTATGTTTCACTACTACTCCTTCTCTCTATAAATACCCTTTCTTCGCACCTATTGGTAACTCCGACCTCAATCTAATTTGTCTTAATTTTCGTACTTTCTCTGCAAATGCTCCACCCTGCCCTAAGCGTTTCTTGTGGCACTTTGATCGGGCTGACTGAAGGGCTTTGCGCTTCTTCTACGCTAACAATTAATGGAGTCACTGCTTTGTCTCTGAAGACGCTTCGGTCTCTGCCGATAAGGTGGGGGCCGTAATCGTTGGTGGGATGAGCAGGTTCATTCCTTCTTCAACTAAATCTTTCTCTACTCAAAATTCATGGTTCGATCGTGCTTGTTTCTCGTGCCACACAGGCTAGAGACATCGCGTATCAAGAGTGGAAAAATTCTCCTTCTCCTATCACTTTCGTTAATTTTCATTAAGATCGTAATCGTTGCAGGAATATTCTTCGACAAGCAAAGTGAACTTTCACGAAAAGAAAGTGTGCTGAGCTCCTAAATTCTCATACCGAAAAATCTTTCTGGCCTCTTGCCAAAAACATCAACAATTTCTGTAAATCTTCCTTTCCTCCTCTTATTCGTTCTGATAGTTCTGTTGCTAATACTCCAACCCTGGAAAACTCCGGCAATCCTCCTCCTACTTCTTTTCCTCTTAGATGTTCCATGCCTTTACCTGTGATTTCATTTGACCAGGTGTATGAGCTACAGAAGTCCATGAACACTAGGAAGGCAAGCGGCCCGGATGGCATTTCTCCCCGAGTTTTAAGGGAGTGCGCCCCTGAGCTGGCTCCGTCCCTCATTCACCTTTTTTGTCTATGCATCAATACTAGTACTTTCCCTCAGTGTTGGAAGCGCACATTAGTCCAACCTATTCCGAAGAAAGGTAGCCGCTCTGATCCTTCCAACTACCGCCTTATAGCTCTCACTTGTATTATGTCTAAGATCTTTGAAACTCTTCTCAACTCTCACTTCTTAGAACATCTGAAATCCCATTCCCATCTTTCTGATCATCAGTATGGCTTTCGGCGCTCGAAGTCTACTGGTGATATACTTTCCTATCTCAAATCTCTATGGTCTTCTGCCCTTAGGGACCACGGGGAGACTTGCGTGGTAGCGCTTGACATATCTAAGGCGTTTGACCGGGTATGGCATTAGTCACTGCTTTCCAAGCTCCCCTCCTTTGGGTTTCCTCCTTCTCTTTGCTTACTTATGTCTAGCTTTCTTTCTAATCGTTCCATTTCAGCTGTTGTTGATGGAGCGAATTCTTTTTCCTTTCCTGTCAATAGTGGTGTTCCTTAGGGCTCTGTCTTGTCTCCTACTCTATTCTTACTTTTCATTAAAGAAATCATCTCAGCTTTTCATCTAACCTTATCCATTCATATGCCAATGACTCAACCCTCCATTCTTTTAGTCATTTCAAATCTGTTCCTTCCTTTGCATCTAGATTTGCATATCTTCTTCATCTTTCCGATTCCATTCTTGCAGATCTGGATAGAATTTCCCCAGTGGGGTCATCTTAACCTTGTGAAATTCATCTGTTTAAAAACTCAACTTCTAGAAATCTCCCTCTCAAAAACACCTCCTAACTTTTCTATTTCTTTCGATGGTTTCCCGTCTCTTCTGTTAACAATATAAACATCCTTGACCTTCACATAAACAAAAAAAATGTCCTAGAAACCACATACAATGGTTGCTAGGGCGGCTTCAAAGAAGCTGGGAGTTCTGTTTAGACTGCGAGAATTTTTTTCTTTCTCACAGTTACTCCAATTATACAAGGGTCTCATCCACCCTTGTATGGAGTACTGCTCTCATATCTGGAGTGGCTCAGGTTTCACCCGTCTTTTGGATAAGGCTGAGTCCAACGCAAAAAGACTTATAAACT
>SEYY01002311.1:0-17500 GCA_009176605.1 Armadillidium nasatum | reverse complement strand
CTTAAAAACATAGCCAACACTTCCAAAATTCCAAGCTATTCTGACACATACAATATCACATTCTCTCTAAATTGCTCCTACAGAGGTCTGCCTATCAAAGATTCGAAACCACGCCCACCGGTGTTCAAAAATATACTTGGTTGGTCTGAACCTGAGCAGGGTTTCCCTATTCAAAACCAAAATAATCTGTGTAACTTATCAACTTTCTCCGAAAAACATATAACTGAATTTCCCTGGCTAAGAACAACACTTCTCGAATAGGGCTCTGCCCGTGAGTGACTTATATATATATATATATATATATATATATATATATATATATATATATATATATTATATATATATATATATATATATATATATATATATATATATATATATATATAATATATATATATATTGTAAAAGTTCAGTTTTAATAAAAAACTGTACTTTTTATGTTTCTTTAAAATGTATCCAAAAAGGTGACTCCACACCTAAATTTATTTTATATAACTCTTTAGATTTTTAATATCAAAATTATTTTAAGTTTATGATTTCAAATCGATAAAATCTCGTAGAGAGTTTAAGCTCGACGAAGATAAAAGAGACAATAAATGGATATGATTCAATTAATGAGAGATCGCAGATGAAGAAACATCAATCAATCAGAGGTTGCATAATTAGCAAAGGATGATCAGCTAAACCGAAGAAATATTTAATAATAAAATCTCTTGCCATAAAGGTGGAGGTAAATAAAATCTAAGAAGTTAAATAAATCTCTAGCCATAAAGGTTAAATAAATCTCTAGCCATAAAGGTGGAGGTAAAATACATTCATTGAGGATCCAAAAGAAAGGTCAACGAATAAAGAACCAGCTGAATTCTTAAAGAAAACCTATTAAAGAAAGATCTTCTATATTAACAGTTGAGAACCTTCGAAACTTCTCCGAAGAGATCATTCGGTCATAACACGCTACCTTATTAATCTATTCATCTATTAAAAGATCCCTTATTGAATCTATGTTTTATTAAACAAAAATATAAAAACGTTAGAAATAAAATTACTTTAAATTGGAGGCAATGCGGTGGGATTTAATCAACTAAAATGGGATCTAATCAACTAAAATGGGATTTAATCAACTAAAATGGGATCTAATCAACTAAATGCGATCTAGGATTTAATCAACTAAATGCGATCTGAGACTTAATCAACCTAAAATAAGATCTAACAACTTGATCTATGGTTTCAAAATTTTAATTTACAGCAACCTAAATTATAAAAACATATGTTTAGAAACAGGTTCATCCAAAATTTAGAAATAATATTTAATCAGATGTTAGATAACAAGAAAAACCAAAGATAAAAATTAAAATTCAATATTCTAAACCTGAAAGGTAGATAGAGGAATATAATGTGTATGTCAGTAGTATTATCTTATTTATTGGGAAAGAGAAAATGAAACTGTTGGAAAGAGAGCGTCATGACGGGACTTTATAGATTTGAGAGGATCCTTTATTCATAAAGTAGCTTAAAACCCTACTTTATGTGGTGGTAGACTTCACAGCCAAATTTTCGTGGGAACTTAGGTTCAATGACTATGCCACCTTCGGGGGTACGTCATACGAAACTGTCGCTATATATAATATTAGTGTGACTATGAAAGTGTCTCAGCTGGACCTTTCATACTCAGAAGTCAGGATAGTTCCTTGGAAAGAACTATCAAAAAATTTTTTTTCTCTTTGAATTAGGTTTGAGGTATTAACACTACGCTCAAACAAAGTAGTTTAGTTACTAAGGAACTGATATATTGTTTATTTACGATTGACATACAGATTTTTTTTCTTCTCTTTACAGGTTTAAATTTAAACTTAAACTTAAATATGAATAATCTCATTTACCCTGAGATTTTCTTTATGAAATTTATAAAATCTTTTGAAAGGAACGCCATATCATGGCCTGTGAATTTAGAAATGGTTGTGGACAACCAGAACATCCCAATTAAGAATAAGAAATTCAATCAGCTGAAATCATTATTAACTAAAAAAGAAGAATCATCATCCCACCTATTCTTTATAAATCTATACTCAAATAACAAATCCAGTGCACAGATGGAAGAAATTATATACATCTTAATGAAGATCTTCCAGAAGACCATTTATAAATATAACATGAAGTTTGAGAATGATCATCATAAAAAGTGGGAGTTAAAGAAAAATATGGATACAGAAAGTTTTGAATTAGAAGTCAGAAGATTAAAATGGTGGAAGATCACGTTTAAAAACGTAGGAATTAAGGATAGATATTTGTATAAGCTCATAAACAAAAGCAGAAATAACAAACGGAATAAGAGAAGGTAGTAAGATAGTCTCATGTATATAGTTATAGAAGAAGGATATTACTTTTCAAATTTTTTAAAATTTTTTTTGGATACATTTTTCTTTCAAAGGGAGATATGTAAAAGTTCAGTTTTAATAAAAAACTGTACTTTTTATGTTTCTTTAAAATGTATCCAAAAAGGTGACTCCACACCTAAATTTATTTTATATAACTCTTTAGATTTTTAATATCAAAATTATTTTAAGTTTATGATTTCAAATCGATAAAATCTCGTAGAGAGTTTAAGCTCGACGAAGATAAAAGAGACAATAAATGGATATGATTCAATTAATGAGAGATCGCAGATGAAGAAACATCAATCAATCAGAGGTTGCATAATTAGCAAAGGATGATCAGCTAAACCGAAGAAATATTTAATAATAAAATCTCTTGCCATAAAGGTGGAGGTATACTAAAATCTCTTGCCATAAAGGTGGAGGTAAATAAAATCTAAGAAGTTAAATAAATCTCTAGCCATAAAGGTGAAAGGTCAACAAAAGAACCAGCTGAATTCTTAAAGAAAACCTATTAAAGAAAGATCTTCTATATTAACAGTTGAGAACCTTCGAAACTTCTCCGAAGAGATCATTCGGTCATAACACGCTACCTTATTAATCTATTCATCTATTAAAAGATCCCTTATTGAATCTATGTTTTATTAAACAAAAATATAAAAACGTTAGAAATAAAATTACTTTAAATTGGTGGCATAGCGGCAGGACTGTCGTTATATCTAATATACTATTAATATATATATATATATATATATATATATATATATATATATAATATATATATATATATATATATATATATATATATATATATATATATATATATATATATATATATATATATATATATATATATATATTATATATAATATATATATATATACAGTAGTAGGGGAAGAATTCTGCAATCTGGTACTGGCAATGTTGCAATGTTGCATGGTACTGTGGTACTGTTGTAATGTTGCATGCAACATTGCTTCGGGGGCGGAGACTCCCTCCCCACACCACCTCTCACATATTCGTTCCTGATAGTAATTTGAAGGAAAAACGAAAGGAAATTGGACCTCACGCTCTTTCCAAAAGTATTTTTAATCAGCTTAATCGGTTAATCCGATAATTAGTAGGATAATCCTATAATTAATCTGGATAATTCCCTAATTAATAATGTTAATCCCTTAAGCCCTGCCCTTTTTCTCACTTAATCCCTTAAGCCCCGCCCTTTTTTACCTTTTTTCCCGCATTTAGTGCCGAAAGACTCGTGCCATCCCTTATTTGGTCCTCATGACCCTCAAGTGCTAGTTCCAGGACCTAACTCATGTTCTTTCCTGAGTGACATTTCTAGCTATTTCCAACATTTCCTATCAATTTCTAGCACGTGATACCCTTGCTAGCCCACGCTCCCTTGGCATGAGGGAGTGCCAGAGTCAATCACAGCTAGCACTGAGGGTCAGGTGTCATTGCAAGAGCCTCTTTGCAACATTTCAAGGCCCATTTGGGTGATGACGTCACCTGCGCATTCGCACACGCACGCACCTTACCTTGTGACGTCATGACACTGGGCCATCATGAGACTATGATGTCATCCGACCACCATTTTGGATTTCTTAATCACGTGGTTTTTATTTCCGCAGTTGATTTTTGTCCACCATTTTGACCACGTTTATTTCCACCATCTTGGATTTTTGTCAGTCATCTTGGATTTATGTCAGCCATCTTGGATTTGGTGTCCGCCATCTTGGATTTGGTATTCGTCATATTGGATTCGACATCCATCATCTTGGATTTATGTCAGCCATTTTGATTTTTCAGAACAAGTGGTTTTCCTTTTCGTAGATTTTCTTCAGCCATTTTGATTTTGAATTTTCCCAATTTTTTTTCCTTTACCAAGTGATTTCGGCCATCTTGGAATTGATTTTGGACTCTCCCGCCATTTTTCTTGACCGCAGCACCATCTTTGAGTGAAAATCAAACTTCCTTCAATATTCAGGGGAAAGGACTATTGTGAGACCAGGATCCTTCTGATTTGAATTCCATCACGCTACCACTACACCAATTTATCATACCATTGAATGAGCGAATTGTTCTATTCATGCGCAACGTTTTCCCTTCCTTTTTCGACTTTGAAATCGCTATTATTTTATTGATTGTAATAAGTTTGAAACCACGTGATCAAGATGTCGGAAACCACGTGATCTGAAATTTAAAATGGTATATGGATGACATCATAATGTTTTGGTACAGGTGTGTGTGTGCGCGCTCGCACGTATGAAGAGCAGAAGAGCATTTATTCGCTTTTACATGAATCAGTATGTTAACCTTAAGAATAACGATAAATTTTTAATAAATAAATTTGTTTTATAAAAGATTTTAAATTTTTTAAGAGATAAAAAATAATTTATTACTGAAAGGTTTGAAAATAATTTTTAAAGTTATATCTTCAAACAGATATAAAGATTGTAATATGAAATAGGAATAAAAGTTATAGTCTGAAAGAAATATAGAAAATTAAATGTGTAATAACTTAAAATAATTTTAGAAAGTCATCTCTTGAAAAGAAATATAGGAAAATGTAATATGGAATAAGGTTAAAAATAATAGTTTGAAGAAAATAAATATCTAGGAACATGTGTATTGCATTAAAGAAATAGTCATGAAATGAAAATTATATGATGTAATATTAGGTAAATGTTGTCTTTACGCGTATAAAATCCAAATTATGATATTGATTTATTATGTAATAAGAACTTTTATTATAAATACATTAAGTATTGTTATAGAATAACGTTGTAGAAATTAAACATTTGAGTCAGGTATGATAAACACATGGTTATATTATAAATGTAAATGAGGCTGACCAAAAACTGTGGTGTCTTCATTTCGAACCGAAATTCAATTAGTCGAGGACATAAATAACTCTAATTTGCCTTTCATTAACAAAGATAAAAGTTCAACTTCCCCTCTCACCATATTTGAGGAGAGAATCTTCATCCACGCCCTTGGATAAGGAAGTTCCTTCATTAACCGTCCTCCCCAATGTTAATGAGGAGGATAATCTCCTCACTGCTACAAATGACTTAGATCGTTTGTGGTCTCTCTCTCACATACCAAAGGTATGTATTAAAAATTAATTGTTGCCAATGAATTATCCCAAAACATTTGCAGTTGACTACGCTATTAGTTATTTATCCATGTAAGGAAATGTTGTCAACCTCTCAGAAAGGATAAATAGAAATTGTCTTTGAGAAAAACGGCAAGGCATTTTTTGGCGCCCAAAGTGGGGTCCCCTTTATAGTGCTATTTTTGGCACCTAACAAAACTGAAACAGTACCATACCATGCAATATTACAACAGTGCCATGCAACATTGAAAAGTGCCAATGCCAGACTGCAAAATTCTTCCCCTACTATTACTATATATACTATATATATATATATATATATATATATATATATATATATATATATATATATATATATATATATATATATATATATATATATATATATATATATATATATATATATATATATATATATATATATATATATATATATATATATATATATATATATATATATATATATATATATATATATATATATATATATATATATATATGGTTCCACACACACAGCTCTCCTAGAGAAGGTGGAGTCTAGGGCATTTCGTCTCATCAACTCTCCTGCTCTTACTAACTCTCTTCAATCTCTTTCTGCCCGTCGAATTGTTGCGTCACTCTCTCTTTATTATCGCTATTACAACAGACACTGCTCTTCTGAACTTTCTCGTCGCATACCTCCCCCATTAAGAAGAGCTCGTGCGACACGCCTTTCTACACAGTCTCATTCTTTCTCTGTCCAACTCTCCGACCCCAGACTTAACCGCTATGCTCAATCTTACATATACTCTACTGGTAAAGTCTGGAACACACTCCCTTCATCCGTTTTCCCAACTTCCTTTGACTTACACACTTTCAAACGCCATGTATCTTGACACGTCGGCCTCCATCGACCATGGCATAGATCTTTCCCAACTCCGGTGGAATTTGGTAGGCCTCTGGCATTTGCCCACCGGAGGATATATATATATATATATATATATATATATATATATATATATATACTATATATATATATATATATATATATATATATATATATATATATATATATATATATATATATATATATATATATATATATATATATATATATATATATATATATATATATATATATATATATATATATATAATATATATATATATATATATATATATATATATATATATATATATATATATATATATATATATATATATATATATATATATATATATATATATATATATATATATATATATATATATATATATATATATATATATATATATATATATATATATATATATATATATATATATATATATATATATATATATATATATATATATATATATATATATATATATATATATATATATATATATATATATATATATATATATATATATATATATATATATATATATATATATATATATATATATATATATATATATATATATATATATATATATATATATATATATATATATATATATATATATATATATATATAGCAAGTCCAGTGTCTGTTTGAAAAAGTACGGTCCCGTTAGTTTCTAAAGAATATGCTGAGGGCTGATCCAAAGGATAATTTTTTTGATTCAACTTTGTGGACAGACTGGCTTGGCATAATAGTTTTGCTAAATTAATAGTAATGATATAATATAGTGTATTTGACTGGCGACTGAAACGTTGGAGTGCCTAGACATAGGCAACAAGAAAAACCAAGAAGGAAGTAAGTTAATCTTTTACCATTGCTTAGAAATTTAATAATAATAATAATAATAATAATAATAATAATAATAATAATAATAATAATAATAATAATAATAATAATAATAATAAAATTATAATTATGAATAAATGATAATAATAATAATAATAATAATAATAATAATAATAATAATAATAATAATAATAATAATAATAATAAAAATAATAATAATAATAATAATAATAATAATAATAATAATAATAATAATAATAATAATAATAATAATAATAATAATAATATAATAATAATAATAATAATAATAATAATAATAATAATAATAATAATAATATAAAAATAATTGGGCTTGAATAAGGCTTTGCCGTGAGTGGTGGATGTGATGAGTAAAATATTAATAATAATAAATAATAATAATAATAATAATAATAATAATAATAATAATAATAATAATAATAATAATAATAATAATAATAATAATAATAATAATAATAATAATAATAATAATAATAATAATAATAATAAAAATAAAAATAATTATAAACTTTATAATTACTTTTTGTTAACATTTGTTAATCAAATTGTGAAATCTTCATTAAATTAATATTCTTTTAAAGTTATTTAATGTAAAATTTTTAGAACAAAAAAATCTGGAAACAAGATTTCCCTCCTTTTAGTTGTTCTTGTGAACCGAACCGGAGGGGTCTCTTTCTAAATCCCAAACCATTCCCCTTTTACCCCCAAAACTTGAACCGAACCGAAGGGGTCTCTTTCTAAATCCCAAACCATTCCCCTTTTACCCCCAAAACTTGAACCGAACCGAAGGGGTCTCTTTCTAAATCCCAAACCATTCCCCTTTCTACCCCCAAAACTTGAACCGAACCGAAGGGGTCTCTTTCTAAATCCCAAACCATTCCCCTTTTACCCCCAAAACTTGAACCGAACCGAATGGGCCTCTTTCTAAATCCCAAACCATTCCCCTTTTACCCCCAAAACTTGAACCAAATCGAAGGGATCTCTTTCTAAATCCCAAACTCCTTCCCCTTCACCCCCAAAGCTTGAACCGAACCGAAGGGGTCTCTTTCTAAATCCCAAACCATACCCCTTTTACCCCCAAAACTTGAACCGAACCGAAGGGGTCTCTTTCTAAATCCCAAACCCCTCCCCTTTACCCCCAAAACTTGAACCGAACCGAAGGGGTCTCTTTCTAAATCCCAAACCCCTCCCACTTTACCCCCAAAACTTGAACCGAACCGAAGGGGTCTCTTTCTAAATCCCAAAACCCTCCCCTTTAACCCAAAAACTTGACCCGAACCAAAGGGGTCTCTTTCTAAATCCCAAACCCCTCCCTCTTTACCCCCAAAACTTGAACTGGACAGAAGGGGTCTCTTTCTAAATCCCAAACCCCTCCACCTTTACCCCCAAAACTTGAACTGAACAGAAGGGGTCTCTTTCTAAATCCCAAACCCCTCCACCTTTACCCTCAAAACACCCTTCCTTTGTTTTATATCTTATATGCATATTGTCTTATCTGTCTATTATCGTTTCTTGACTTCATTTTGTTAAATCTCAGAGAAAATGATAATTAAAAATAGCCTTTTATTATATATATATATATATATATATATATAATATATAATATATATATATATATATATATATATATATATATATATATATATATATATATTATATATATATATATATATATATATATATATATATATATATATATATATATATATATATATATATATATATATATAATAATTACCTCTGGTGGGTAAAGGCAAGAGGCCAACCAAATTTTCACCCGAGAAAGGAGCATATCGGGAACCTAGTCAGAATAAAGGCTGACATGTCTTGATACACGGCGTTAGAAGGTGTGAAAGGCATAGGAAATTGGGAAAATAGATGAAGGGAGTGTGTTCCAGACTTTATCAGTAGAGTACAGGTGAGATTGAGCATAGCGGTTAAGTCTCCGGTCAGAGAGTTGGACAGAGAAAGGATGGGACTGTGCTGAAAACGTGTCGCACGAGCTCCTCTCAAAGGAGGAGGTATGCGACGTGAGAGTTCAGAAGAGTAGTGTCCGTTGTAATAGCGATAGTATAGAGAAAGTGACGCAACAATTCGATTGGCAGAAAGAGTCTGTAGAGAATTAGTAAGACGAAAAGAAATAGATTCCATCTTTTCAAGGAGAGTTGAATGAGTGGAACTACACAAGATGTGTGAGGCGTACTCCATACGAGGGCGAACAACACCCCTATAAAGAGTAAGTAAATGGGGTGGTGTGAAGAAGTTCTGATGGCGCCTCACAATACCCAACTTCTTAGAAGCTTGTTTAGAAAGAGAAGTAATGTGATCTTTCCAAGAAAGATCACGGAAAAAAAGAAACACCAAGAATATTAAGGAGAGATGAAGGTTTGAGTTGTGTGATTTCGAAGAAGATATCATAGTTGTGTGCTTTGACGTCATCAATTTATTTACTAATATCCCGGTATCTGAAACATGTGATATCGTTCTCTCATCAAATGTTCACCAACATCTTAATTTACCTCTTCCCGACTTCAAACAACTCCTCTCCCTTTCAGTTAATAATTCCATATTATCCTTCATTAAAATTGTTACAACCAGATCGACGGCATGCCAATGGTCTCTCCTTCAGGCTCCGCAGGAGTTAACTGGATTAATCATTGTCCCGTTTCCTTCAGACAATTAATTTACAAACGATATATAGATGATTGTTTTCTACTTTTCCTTACCAAAATCCTGTCTGATCTTTTCTTCGGCTATCTTAACCCAACTCCATCCCAGTATACAATTCACTCGTCAGGATGAGAATAATAATTCCTTCCCTTTTCTAGTTGTCTTAGTTTCTTATATTCCCTCCGGTTTTTCATCATCAGTTTACAGTAAGCCTTTCTCTTTTCTCCTTTGCTTTAATTATCTAAGTTCCACTTCTTACACTGTCAAATCCTCCACTATTCTTTCTTATTTACACCGTGCTTACCGCATCAGTTCCTCATGGTGGTTATTCCATTTAGAACTTAAACATCTCAAAAAAATTTTCTCGCTCAACTTTTTTTCATCCACATTCATTGATTCTTCTATTACAGTAAATTAATTCCCACGAGAATAATGTAAATATGGTCAATACGAGAAACTTAGATAACGCCACTATTAGCTATATTAACAACAGCAGAAATAATAATAACCACTCAAACAACAACAACAACAAAAATGGAGGGAAGAAGAAAAAAAACGATTGGAAGAGGATAGGAATCATCTTTCATTTCATGACAGTATCACTGAAACCAAGAAAATGTTCTCTTAAACTTTTCCCCATCATTTCTATTTACCTCAAGCCAAAGCGAGTCTGGAAATTCAGAGCTTATTTCTATGATAAACAACTTAAAGAGGGAAATCGCAATTCTTAACACAGCTTTTAGGGAAGAAATCTCAACCCTTGAATCTGCGTTTAACGAATTTAAAGAACAAAAAAACATCGAGATCAAAAATCTAAAAGATAAATTACATAAATTCGAAAATGATAATAATTCCTTCAATGCGGAAACACACTTGACTGATATCAGAAGCTCAGTTCAGGCCCTTGAGGAATCTCAGGACCAATTGCAACAAGACCGAGTTAAAAATATATTGGTAATTAGTGGAAGTTGGACTTCCTGAAGGTGAAGTGAACGAAGACTGCAAAAAAAACAGTGACAAAAACCATTGAACAAAAATTAAAAATCAAACTTCAACCAAACGCCATAAGCAATGTTTATTGGCTAGGTCAAAAATCAAAAAAAGAACAGAAAACAATGCAAATGATAAAAGTCCAATTAGATTTAAGATTGAGGAATAGGGATTTAATTAAGAACAAATTAATATCAACCTGTATTAAAGAAAAACCGAATGTATTCATCAACGAATTTCTGACGCCGGGAAAAAAGAAACTATTGAAGAAAGCCCTCATAATACGGAGAGATCATAGGCAACTACTGCACTCCTGCTACTATAAAAATGAAGTATCGCATATTAAGAAATCTCCTAATGACAATTCTATAAAAATAAAAAAGGATGAAGAATTGAATAGATATCTGAACTCAGCACACTTAAATCTGACTGCATTGCAAGAAGCTAATGAATTATAGAAACTCGTGGGAGACATACAATGTGAATATAACAACTAATAAGAATAATATACTTATTATTACTATTATCTTATTATTATTATTATTATTATTATTATTATTATTATTATTATTATTATTATTATTATTATTATTATTATTATTATTATTATTATTATTATTATTATTATTATTATTATTATTATTATTATTATTATTATCATTATTATTTTTATTATTTTTATTATTATTATTATTATTATTATTATTATTATTATTATTATTATTATTATTATTATTATTATTATTATTATTATATTATTTATTATTATTATATATTTATTATTATTATTATTATTATTATTATTATTATTATTATTATTATTATTATTATTATTATTATTGTTATTATTATTATTATTTTTGTTATTATTACTATTATTTTTATTATCACTAGTATCATTATTATTATTATTATTTTTACTATTACAGTCATTATATCTATTATTATTATTATTATCATTCATATTATTTATATTATATTTTATATTATATTTATTAAAAGTATCAGTTAGTGTTATTATTGCTGCTATTATTTTCTTAGCACTGGTCACTTGTTTTATCAAACTGTGCATATGGGGCACTCTTAAACATTATATATCTGTTACTTCGTTGAAAGTATTTGTGCGGTCTTGTACTACTCTTGTTCTAGATATTTTTTTCCTGTTATTTTTCTTATTACTAGTAACGTTACAATTCTTTTAATAGAATTATTATTATTATCATTATCATTATCTTCCTTAATTAATTGTTTCTTTTCTATTAATATCAATAAAATTATTCTAATTATCAATTATCATACTTAATTTTACATTTGTTACTATTATCATTATTATTATTATTATTTATTATTATTATTATTATTATTATTATTATTATTATTATTATTATTATTATTATTATTATTATTATTTATTTTCTTATTATCCCTACTATAACTATCTTCATTAATACTACAGTTACATTTATTATTATAACTATTATCTTTATATTACTATTTTTTATTATATTACTATTATTATTATTATTATTATTACATTATGGATGCTAACAAGAATTGGGACGAAACCCTGATTAACAACTCCACAATTACATTAAAATATATATCCGGACTCCCTCAAAGATAATATCCCGGATGACGCTAACACCTTTTTATTATATCATCAAAACGTAAGGAGCCTTAATAATTATTTTGACGAATACCTAAACTACATTACCTATCAAAACGTTAATCTTGACTGTATAGTATTAAGCGAAACATTCTTAAATGATCATAATAAAAACGCGTATTCCTTACCAGGATTCAATGGAAATCACCTTGTAAGGTCAAACAAATGGGGGGGAGGGGTCTCTATATTTGTAAGGAACGATATTTGTGTTTATCTTAAAATAATTTATTCATTGATAAATGATAGTATTGAAGCCCTGGTGGTGCGAATCGAAAACAAGTCCTCAAAAATAACCGTTGTGGGATTATATAGGCCCCCAAATGGTTCTAAAACAGAATTCATAAATTCCCTGGAATCTATAATTCAAACACACTTGCGTAACACAAAAATGATAATTGCCGGCAATTTCAATATTGATCTATGCAATCATGGCTCCTCCCCAGGCAACAACTCACTTTCCAACGCAATGATGTCAAACGGTCTTATCAATTATATAACAATACCTACTCGCCATAATAACATTGAGAACAGAAATTCCACTTACTGGATCACGTATGGGGTAATTTAGACTGCGATATTAAATCTTTTGTAATTAAGACGGACATTTCAGACCATTATCCCTGTCTTGTAAAATTTAATGTAAATAAAACGCGAACTCTTACTACCGTTAAATATAGAATTGTAGGAGAGTGTTTGTAGATAAAGTAAACAATATTGACTTTTCATTCATACGGAATGAACAAGATAGCATTGATTCAAAATTTCAACATTTTTTTAAACTCCTTAACTATGTGCTATAATGATTCCTTTCCAATAAAAACAACAATTGGGCCCAAAAAGAATTCAAAATCCTTGGATAACACCTGGCTTAAAAAATTCGATAAATCAGAAACATAAACTTTACCGCAATTACAAAGAAGGGATTATACCGTTTCAATTATACATGAACTTTGATAAACAATTAAAAATTGTCCTAAAGAAAGCGAAAAAGAAATACTACGTAAACAAATTTAATGACGTCCATAATGATCCTTAAAAAATATGGGGCCTAATAAACAGCTTAATTAACAAAAATAAGTAGAGAATCAATAATATAATGAACTAAATATAAATGGAAAAATAATAAATAAACAAAAGGAAATTGCCGAAGAAATCAATAATCACTTCATAAGCATTGGTAAACAAAACGTGACTAACAGGCCTCCCAGCCAAACCGCTTTCGAAATTTATTTGAGACATTGCGGTTCGCGCTTTTCCTTTAAGGATATCTCGAACCAAGAAGTAAAAGTGGTAATTGGGGTTTAACAAATAAAACATGTGACATTCATACCATTCCCAATAACAGATCTTAAAACTCATTGTCGACAAAATTTCTTCCCCTTTAAAAGACCTTTTTAATGCTTCTTTTCACACGGGTATATTCCCACATGTGTTCAAGCTCATAAGAGTTACACCGATTCACAAAAAAGGTGATAGATTCATTCCACTGAATTATAGACCGATTTCAATTACTCACACTATTAGTAAAATATTTGAGAAATTAATATTAATGCAACTAACCTAATACCTTAGTTCAAATAATCTCCTCAATGACTATCAATTTGGCTTCCGTAAAGGAAGATCGACATCTGATGCACTCGTGTGCCTTACTGAAAAAAAATATATGAAAACATCGAACGGAAAAATTCATCAGTGCTTTTATTATTAGATTTAACAAAATTTTGATTCAATTGATCACGATATTCTTTTAAAGAAAATGAAAATGATGGGCATTGAAGGATACTCACTTCGATGGTTTAGATCTTACCTAACTAGAAGAACTCAGTATGTAAAATTGATGGGCATTCACTCTAATACATCGCTAGTAACCACTGGCGTCCCCCAAGGGTCTTTTTTAGGGCATTATTGTTTACCTTATATACGAACGATTTATTCAACTCGAACGACTCTTTTTTCTATCTCTTTTGCTGACCATATATATCGATATTAATAACCGATAAAAATCATGACACTCTCTCACAAAAAGCTATGCTTGCTTTAAATAAAATAATGACTTGGATAATTTCTAATAAACTTTCATTAAATGTACAAAAAACATCATATCTTATTATTAGTAATAAAAGTATAAAAGAAGACTTTAAAATTAACTTAAATCAAACAGAATTACAAAGAGTTTCAAATGCAAAAATATTGGGTGTGATATTCGACGACAAATTAGCATTTAAAGAACATATAAATCAACTAGTAAATAAATTAGCGAAATATATGTATATATTAGTCAAACTGGCCAAATCCATCCCCTTATATATTTTAAAAAATATATATGTACACTCAGAGATTTTTTTTTTTTTTTTTTTTTTTTTTTTTTTAAAGTTCACATCTCACGGGCATTGACCTATTCGAGGAGAGGAACTTTCTAGGTAGTATATACCTAGGATCCCGAAGTGGGATCGAACCGGCGCCCTCAAGCACGGGAGTCAATCACCATACCGTTCGAGCCAAGGTAGACGGCAATAACCGATAGTTGTACTTGCAGTTGTACTGCCTGACAATCTACGGGATTACCAGAAACTATGTTATCAACCCTGTTATTATTATGCAAAAGCGTTTTATTCGTTTACTAAGTGCTATCATTCTCTATGAACATACCCATCCCTTGTTTAAAAAACTTAAAATCTTACAGTTTCATCACTTACTAAACCTTTCTCTCCTAAAAGAACAACACAAAATAATGAATAATAACGCCTGCAATATTTTAATAAATACCTTCCGTAACAATCAAATTTGAAGAGATATTAATCTGCGAAATAACTTACATATAAATCCACCGTTTTACAGGTTAGAAAAGGCCAGGCAAGATGTTACCTATGAGTCGGAAAACCTTTTAACGATCTATAAACAGATATAAAAAATAAAAAATCTTTGAAAGCTTTTACGCATAAAATTAAAAAGTATTATCTTAACTAGTACCAATTTTCCTTGTTTAGATTTTTATTACTAGTTAGTACTAGTCCTATTATTATTATTATTGTTTTTATTATTGTTATTATTATAATTATTATTGATTATTATTATTATTATTATTATTATTATTATTATTATTATTATTATTATTATTATTATTATTATTATTATTATTATTATTATTATTATTATATATATATTATTATTATTATTATTATTATTATTATTATTATTATTATTATTATTATTATTATTATTTAGGAACTCAATATCAGCTTTTGATTTAATAAAAGATTTGCATTTGGTTTCCAAATTTCTAAATAGTTATCTTTGAACATAGTTTAACTTCTTTAAAATTATCCTTGAAAACAATCTACAGCAGAAGTAGAAAGTATATTTATTGTAATCTCCTGACGCGTTTCGTCTCTGTACTTGAGACATCTTCAGAGGAAGTTTTTTCAATAAAGAATGAGAATCATTTAAATTTCAAGTATGTATTTTGTAATTAATTAATTCAAATAATATTAAGTTTATTGATAATTCATTAAATTGTATATTAATATCAGGTCTACGGTTCTTAATGTAGAATGCCTCCGCTATTTTCAATTTTTGCATTTCACACGACGTATATAATGTTATAAAATGCTTAGAGATATTAGGTACTGTTGACATACCATGCGTTGTGTTAAAATGGGATCTTGCTAGACTTGAAACGGTGTTGACATGCCCTATCCGACAATTTATTTGTCGTATAACCAATATATGTCGACGTACAGTCAGACTCAGGGCAGTTAAATTAGTATACAACATGATGGTTGTCGTCTGGAGCATCTCTTGTACTGAAGGAAGAAGATAGTTTTTTCGACTTGTGATAAAGTCTGACTTTGATCTTGTTGTTATTATCTATGGTTTTTTTGTGAGAGTTCAGAATATTACGCAGGCACTTTTCTTCTTTATCAAAATCATGAGCATTTTGAATTTTAAAAAAGAATTTTATGTAGTTCTTTTGGTTATTATTATTTTCTTTAATGTATAATTTCGAAAGGGTTTTGTTTATTAGGTTCTCAATCAAATATTGTGGATGGTCACAGTTAATTAAATTTTTTCTAATGCGAGTGACTTCTTTGTCGAAGGATGTCCAATCAGAGCAAATGTTATATGCTCTGTAAACTAGAGTTTTAACTATAGAGGTTTTATAAATATTAGGTGAGTAGGACCCATAGTTCATATACATGCCATTGTCAGTGGGTTTGACATGTATTCCCGTAGACAATGTTCCATCATGATTTACAGTGATTTTAATATCTAAAAAATTAATAGTATTATTGATGCAGGTTTCATAAGTAAATTTCAAACATGATAACTCTTGTAATCTGTTGATAAATTGATGTATGTTATTTAAGTTCTTAAAGATAGTAAGGGTGTCATCAACATATCTTATGTAAAATACTGGGTTAAAATTGTTATTTTCACTGAGAATTTTATTTTCAAGATTATTATTATTATTATTATTATTATTATTATTATTATTATTATTATTATTATTATTATTATTATTATTATTATCGCTAATTTTACTACTTCTACTATTTTTTATTCATACTCGTTAATTTGGCTCCATTACTCTTTACTCGTGGGAATTAATTTACTGTAATAATAATGATATTTATGAGTTATGCTCACACTTGTAATTCACTAATTGAATACACTTTTTGATATTTTAAGGGGCTGGCAAATAATTTAACACATATGGCACACAGACGTAGGAAACTGAGAGAGGACCTAGGTAACACGTCTGCTCTCGACACTGGTTGAAACAATAATAATAATAATAATAATAATAATAATAATATAATAATAATAATAATAATAATATAATATAATAATATAATAATAATAATATAATAAATAATAAAAAATTTTTTTTTTTTTTTATATATTATATATATTATATATATATATATAT
>SEYY01002310.1:17500-26619 GCA_009176605.1 Armadillidium nasatum | reverse complement strand
ATTTTAAATTTAGTTTTAATTTAATTTGTCAATCTTCTTCATAGTTGTTTTCTTTGAAAGTTTCAAATTTCTTGAAGCCAAATTTAACCTTCTTTATTGATCTATTATTATTATCATCTTATTGTTATAAATGATCTGCCATTATTTTATAATTATAATATGATCATCTTCTTTTCATTTTTATTACATTTTGAAAATCGACTTTTAAACCAGCGACTATTTATGTTATAAACACGTTTGAAATCATGTTTAATTCATGTGTTCGAGTAAACCACAAGCTGTGTAGTGATTATTTCAGTTACTATTTTTGTATATATATATATATATATATATATATATATATATATATATATATATATATATATATATATATATATATATATATATATATATATATATATATATATATATATATATATATATATATTTCACCTCTGGTGGGCAAAGGCTAGAGGTCTACTATATATTTATAATGTTCCACCAGAGTTAGGGGGAAAGTCGGGAACATGTTAAATTAAAGGCCGACATGACCTGATACACGGCGTTTGAAGGTGCCTAAGATATCACCTTCCTTTATCAAGGTTTTATCAAGAAGGTCATAATAATCACTGTTAAGTTCTTGTATTTTTTCTAAGGTGTTTGTTTATAATTCTCTCCAGTTTAATATATTCTATCCTAGAGGGTTCTCAGTTTGGGGAGGGGGGCTTTACCCCTAGGGAGGCGTGCTAAATTGTGAAAAAATAAACAAGAGAAACAAATTTGAGATTAAAGCTTTAATTTCTCACAAACACTTTTTTTTTTCAACATTCAAACAAGCCCATTTCACTGTAATAATAATAATAATAATAATAATAATAATAATAATAATAATAATAATAATAATAATAATAATAATAATAATAATAATAATAATAATAAATATATAATATAATAATAATAATATATATATAATAATAATATATATATATATATATATATATATATATATATATATATATATATATATATATATATATATATATATATATATATATATATATATATATATAATATATATATATATATATATATATATATATATATTCAAAATTGTAAGTACAGAGGTGTGAGGGGGGACGTGTAAGGGGGATGTGACCTCTTACAATAGTATAAAGAGGGATATAAACCTCAAAAGATTGAGAACTTCTATTCTATCTTATCTTCAGTGCCTTGATCCATACCCTGCAAAAATTGTCCTAACGAATAGTTGGGACAAATGGCAAAAATGTTACAATAAAATTTTCAATAGATAAAAGACGTGTTAAGGACAAGAAAGTCGCTTCACCGATTTATTTTCTAAGAAAATAACTGGAAAAAATTGTTGTGACAATTTTTGCCACTTGTCCCAAAGATTCGTTAGGACAATTTTTGCAGTGATAGTAAAGATTTTGTTTATTTTTCAATGTTTTTTTTTTCTCTCATTTTAGTTTTTAATACCCCATTTGCATAACGTTGAACACAATCTATTAAAACATGTTATTTGTTTGTATTATTTACAATTAATTCTTATTTATTAAATTTTATCCTCTACCTTATCTACCTCATCTAAAATTTCTCTTTCCATTTTATAGATCAAATTTGACCTCAACATTCAGTGACCTTTGCTACATCTAATTTATTTGGTAACCATATTTCTTTTAAGACAATTATTATTATTATTATTATTATTATTATATTATTATTATTATTATTTATTATTATTATTATATTATTATTATTATTATTATTATTATTATTGTAATTATTTAATATAATCAATTTCATCTTTTTTTGTACCAATAAGTCATTTCCAAGTTTATTATCAGTTTCCATTTTTTTTTTTTTTTTTTTTTTTTTTTTGTTTTGTTTTTTAATAAAATGATTTCATAATCTAAAATCGAGTCCTTCAGGAAATTCCAGCACACTACCACCTTTTTCCAATTCTTACATTAGTAAGAAACTACCCCAACTATTTTGGTATTTTAATTCTGATTTAAAAAAACTTTTACAATCAAGGTATCCCATTAGTTTGTAGTAATGATTTTCCTCATTGCGCGCATCGGTAATTATCTCATAAAAGTTTTCATTTCCTCTTATCTGAACTATCTGAATCATATATCTATTTTAGTGTTTTAAGTATCTTTTTTTATAATGGGTAAGCTTGAATTATTTGAATTATATGTCTACTTTAAAAGTTTAAGTATCTTTATAATGGCGCAATCTGATATTTCCTCTACTTTTAATACTCTTTCCCTAAGATGTTAAATAAGAATGATACACTAGAGAGAGAGAGAGGAGTAGCCAATGTTCTCAGACGTAATCCGATTTTTTCCCTTTATTTTTAACAAGCCCCTTTGTAAGATGTAAATAAGAATGGCAACTCCTCTCTCTAGTGAATCACAGTTTTCCATATGAAAATTAGTACATGTCCATTTTGCGATTCATCTGTATTTTATCCTTCCCTCCTTATGTTGCACAATCTCACGAACTTCAAATTAACTACCAATATCTCTACCTAGTTTTTTTTTTAGTTAGTTAAACTCCCTTCTCCTTTGTTAAGAGGCTTCTGCTATGCTCATTCTTACAATCTTACATGTAGGGGCCTACTCTACTTGCAAAGCCAATAACACTTTCCCTTCTTCAATATTTCCTACTTCCTTTGACTTTCATGATATGAAACTTCGTATATCGGGTCATGTCAGTACTTGATTTGGTTTTCCGAATAGGCCTTCCGTACCTCAGATGGATTTCATGTAGCCCTTTGTTTAAGTTTTTCATCAGAGGTGATAAAATATTTAAGTAAAACTGTAATAATAATATTTTAAGTTAATATTTGAATGCAATATATTTTTATTTTGAATAAATTAATACAAAATTTAAATGTAATATTTTTTTATCTGAATAAATTAATATAGAATTTTTAATAGTTTTATCATTTTTTGTTTTGTTTTTGTTTTTACAGCATATATATATATTTTAATTTAAAATATAATATAATATATAATAGCATATATTTAATATAATATTTACTAAAGTAATAGTTATAATCATCTTGACTGTGGTCATTATAGTCATATCACAAACATAATTATAACTGTATTCCAATTCATTTAATATTTAAATACATATAATCATATAATAATCAAATTTATATTTAGTGTTCTTTACAGTATTCATACAATAATCATATTCATATTCACTGCATTATAGTAATCATATACTAATCATATTCATTGTATTCATTAGAGTAATCATAAACAAATCATATTCATGTTCACTGTATTCTGTATAGTATTCATACACTAATATTCATATTCACTGTATTAATCATATACTAATCATTTTTATTGTATTCTTTATATAGTAATCATACACCTATCACATTCATATTCATAAACTAATATTCATATTCACTGTATAATTCATATACTAATCATTTTTATTGTATTCTTTATAGTAGTAATCATACACCTATCACATTCATATTCACTGTATTCTCATTTGCTCAAATTCCCTATATAGTTGTGTATATATGAATATAGTCTTTATTATATACTCATGTATAAGGCATTATACTTATCTTTCCAAATAGTATCGATTATATTTGAGCTGTAAAATATATCCCATCATTTGTCTTTCAATTCAAATGGTGAAAAAAAAAAAAAAATGAACAGTAAACAGAACATTGTGAAAAGTAATAAAAAGCGAATATATATAATTTATATTATATATATATATATATATATATATATATATATATATATATATATATATATATATATATATATATATATATATATATATATATATATATATATATATATATATATATATATATATATATATATATATATATATATATATATATATATATATATATATATATATATATATATATATATATATATATATATATATATATATATATATATATATATATATAATATATATATATATATATATATATATATATATATATATATATATATACAAAGGAAAGAATAAGTCTTCTATTAAGTTGCATGATATAGACCAGTTTAAACTTGGAAAGGTAATGGTAAAGTTCATTTCAAACTTGGAAAGGTAGTGGTAATAGTAGTTTCAAACTTGGAAGATAGTGGTAAAGATCATTTTCAAACTTAAAAGATAGTGGTAAAGATCATTTTCAAACTTGGAAGATAGTAGTAAAGATCAGTTTCAAACTTTGAAAAGTGGTGGTAAAGATCAGTTCAAATCAGGAAGGTAGCGGTAAAGACCAGTTTCAACTTGGAAAGGTAGCGGTAAAGATCAGTTTCAAATGAAAGGTAGTGATAAAGATTAGTTTCAAACCAGGAATATAGCGGTAAAGATCAGTTTCAACTTGGAAAGGTAGCGGAAAATATCAGCTTCAAACTTGGAAAGGTAGAGGTAAAGATCAATTTCAAATCTGGAAAATATGGTAAAAACCAATTTTCAAAAACCAGTTTCAAACTCAGGGTGCAGTATTGGTAAGTAACCAGATTTAAAAAAGAAAACACACGTACTTGAATATAATACTAAGAAAGAGTGATATTAAGATTCTTGGGATGATGTGCTTGTTTTCGAGTCGCAAGAGCACATTGCTTCCCTTCAGTTAGACAATATTCTACCCTTTACCCACTGTAAGATTGGAGGGAAGCATATATCCCTTTTTCAGCGATTGTAATTTTTTCTACACATCATCACCGCTCACAGGCAAAGCCTTATTTATTCAAGGAAGGGGTGTTAGAGGAATCAAAAAAAAAATAAAAGAATAAAAAAACACCTATAGATCTCACCTAACTCAAATTTCTTAGATGAACACAGATGTGGGCTTTAAAGAAATTGAGATTAAATTCGGCAGGAAACACAGAAGATGGGAGAGAATTCCAGAAAAAAGAGGTGGCAGGAAAGAAGGGGCACCTGGGGGAGGCCTGGGGTTGCCTATGTCTACACAATATTTATGTGCAGATAATACACTCGTTGTGCTACGAGGACGCCGTAAAGGTAAAGGTATACGAGTTAACAGTTCCCTCAAGCATTTGACGCTGTAGTACCTATAGAAAAGAGACAAGGCACCAACGTCACGTAACAAAGATAAAGGGTCAAGTAAATTTGAAAGGACGGAACAGCTGAGGATATAATTGTAAATTATTCTTAACTTTACTATTAAACCATCACAGGTATTCATTCACATTTTGGTTGATAAATGCAAGTATAATAAACATGCTGTGAAGTAGGGACCGACCAGGGTTGGAATTTTGCCGGGGCCGGGGTTGCCTAAAA
This sequence comes from Armadillidium nasatum, assembly GCA_009176605.1. NCBI lineage: Eukaryota > Metazoa > Arthropoda > Malacostraca > Isopoda > Armadillidiidae > Armadillidium > Armadillidium nasatum. The sequence goes on along the minus strand of SEYY01002310.1, from coordinate 21,318 downwards.
TTTGTAAACAGGTCAAAAGCACTGAAATATTTGATTAAGAAAATTAGATATAATTTTAATTGAGATAAATTTAATTATAAGGAAGGAGTAGAATAGCCAACATTTACTTCAGTTAATGATTCAGAAAAAAATTTCAGAAAATTACAGATTTTGTTTAAATAAAAGTTCAATTGCAATACTAAAGACGATATGGAAATATGTCCATTGCAGAATAATGAGATAAATATAATGGTTAATAATACCAGTTTCATCATTAAAATACTAGTGATAGTAAATTAAGTTTTAAAGACTTCAAGTAACGAAAAAATTTAAAAATTTTCAGGAACCTAAATCTTCTGGATTCTCATCTTTGTGGGATGTTTGTCCTTGAGGACTCCGGTGATTCAGAAGACAGTACAGGGCTATTTCCTGAATTTAACCGAGTCTGTTTCTGACTGAGTTGAATAAATATGAAAAAGAAAAAAATTTTATCAATGATGATTCTATTGTCTTCTTGAGGGCAAACAAGAATGATACTCCCACATCAACGATGACTCTATTGCCTTCTGGAAGGCAAACAAGAATGATCTCTCCACACTGGCAAGAGTATATTTGTGCCCACCAGCAAGCTCCAGCGCCAGTGAAAGAGAATTCAAAGTAGGGAAATCAATTCAAAAAGATAGAATTAAACTAATTACCAAAGAATGTAGAAATGCTACCGTTTTTTAAAATACAGTCTTAGAGCAGTAACATATTCAACGTCATTGCCCTCTGTTCCTGAACATTTCACTCTCCCAGATTCTAAAACTTATGATGTAAATATTCAAAAAGATTCTGATAGTGAATAGTGATTTAAGTGAATGAATTATTTGTTTCCTCTTTTATGTTGCATTCATTTTGCCCCACCCAATATTTATTAAGGAATAATGGAATCAAAATCTTAATTTTCTTATATTCTGCTTGATTTAATCCACCATTAATAAGTATAAATTGCAATTAAGCCCGGCAGGCAAACCACGGTTTTCCCTGATTATTAGCCGGGGCCGGGGCCGTAGCCGGGGCCGAGGCCGGGGCCCCTGGGCCACACTGTGAAGATACTTTTATGCAATATTAGTTTTATTATAATTGAGATAAAATTCTTTTGAACCCTTTATTCAAGTACCATTAGTTTACATTTAATACCATTACCAGTTAATACTCTTAATACAATTATTTTTTTTATTCAAATATAAAATACTTAATTTTTTAAAATTAATTTACCATTACAAGAATATTAAATTTAAAATTACAAAAGTATAGCAAAACAGCATACATGGAAACATTTTCAGCTGTAGCATTTGAAACTTAAAGCGAGAAACTACCTTATTAGATAAAAATAATAAAATATAACTTACAAGAATAAGATAATCACCCCAAAATATAGTCTATTAAAAGTAAACACCCCAGAAAATAGTTCATTAATAAAGAAAAGCTCTCATGGAATTTTGGCATTAAAGAGAGTATAACTTACAAAAATAAGACAATCACCTCAAAATATAGTCTGTTAAAAATAAACACCTCAGAAAATAGTTTATTAAAGATAAACTCTTACAGAATTGTGGCAATAAAGAAAGTATAGCATAAAATAAGATAATCATTCCAAAATATAGTCTATTAAAAATAAACACCCCAGAAAATAGTTTATTAATAAAGATAAACTCTCAAAGAATTTTGGCATTAAAGAAAGTACAAGTTACAAAAATAAGATAATCACCCCAAAATATAGTGTATTAAAAATAAACACCCCAGAAAATAGTTTATTAATAAAGATAAACTCTCAAAGAATTTTGGCATTAAAGAAAGTTAAAGTTACAAAAATAAGATAATCACCCCACAAAAATAGTCTTTTAAAGATAAACACTCCAGAAAATAGTTTATTAATAAAGAGACACTCTCACAGAATATTGACATTAAACCGAATAAACACCTAAAAATAGACTGATAAAGCCTTAAAAATAGGTATCTCAAAATATACGATAATATCTATATCATATTATCATATAGTTTATTAATAAAGAGACACTCTCACATAATATTGACATTAAACCGAATAAACACCTAAAAATAGACTGATAAAGCCTTTAAAAATAGGTATCTCAAAATATAAGATAATATCTATATCATATTATCATATAGATAATATATCTAATATGGTCTATTGCATACCAAAATTTAAGCACCTCGGATAAGACTACGTTAATTATATGCTTCCAAAAACATGTTCTGTTAAAGATAAGTACCTCAAAGAATAATATTTTAAACATTGCAAATAGCCTGTTAAAGATAAACACCCCTTAAAAATAATCTTTCATATTATAATGATAAGCATCACAAAAAACTAGCCTCTTAAAGATAAGCATCACAAAAAAAATAGACTCTAAAAGATAAGCATCACAAAAACTAGCCTCTTAAAGATAAGCATCACAAAAATTAATAGACTCTAAAAGATAAATTCTCCCTACATAAAATTAGCCTGTTTAAGATAATCTTAAATAATAAACCGTTAAAGGTAAATACCCCCAAAAAATAATAGCTATTAAAGATAAACATCCACAGTCTGTTAATGATAAGTGCCACCAAAAATAGCTTGTTAAAGGTAAGTACCCAAAAGTGTTTGTTAAAGATAAGCAGCCCTCCAAAAAAATAAATAGTATGTTAAAGATAAACCCACCCAATAAATAGTTCGTCAAAGATATAAATCCCCTCCCCCCCCACCAAAAAAAAAAAAATATTCATGTTCAGATCTACAACGAATTTCCTTTAAAGGATGAACAACATAATTTAGCTTCATTGGCACTAGCTAAAACTCCCTAAAATATTATTATTATCTAAGGCAAAATAACTCCTAAAATAGCACCCCATTAGTATGAATTAAGTACACAAAGACTCGAAAAAACTTACTCGATAAACAACACCTCCAAAATAACAACAACAACATACAATCATTCTACAATAGGTAACTTCATAAAACCGTAATAAAAATAAAGTATCAGAAAAAGTAACTTGACAAGTTAAAGCATCTCTATAAATACTCTTTTTTTTAAAAAAGCTAAAAAAAAAATTTTTAATTAATCCACATAAAACTAGATAATATACATTTAAAAAAAAAAAAAAAAAAAAAAAAAAAGACTCGTCTCGTAACGTTAAAAAATCTCTAAAATAAATAATATCAAGAACACTTCACAATATAATTTACTTGAAATGATAAACTATCTCCCTATCTCCCACCTCACCCCCACTTCCTCCCTCAAGTTTCCAAGATTAGAAAAAAAAGCATAAGAAACAAATCTATCCAAATATAACATAGGGGCCTAGTTAACCAAAAAAAAAAAAAAAAAAAAAAAAAAAAAAAAAAAATATAAATAAAATATATATAATATATATATATATATATATATATATATATATATATATATATATATATATATATATATATATATATATATATATATATATATATATATATATATATATATATATATATATTGTGAAGCTAAAAAAATAATCAAATTATTACCAAAATCGAAATTCCCCAAAATTATTACCAAAAATAAAAGTAAAACTAAAGAAAAAAAAATTATCAAAAATAAGATCCAGTAATGCTTTAACAAAAAAAAAAAATAATAATAAAAAAAAATATCCCCAAAAATAACACAGCAAAACTGAAATCCCGCCAAAAAATATTAAATAACCATACGATAATAACATAGCAAACCCAAAAATAAAACTATACCCCCACTCTTTTTAAAGTTAATAACACCCTTATCATTCTGCAAAATCCAAACAATGCTGCATCAAGT